>JAXCGZ010021075.1:77500-80000 GCA_037179515.1 Halocaridina rubra | reverse complement strand
ATATATATATATATATATATATATATATATATATATATATATATATATATATATATATATATATATATATATATATATATATATATATATATATATATATATATATATATATATATATATATATATATATATATATATATATATATATATATATATATATATATATATATATATATATATATATATATATATATATATATATATATATATATATATATATATATATATATATATATATATATATATATATATATATATATATATATAATATATATATATATATATATATATATATATATATATATATATATATATATATATATATATATATATATATATATATATATATATATATATATATATATATATATATATATATATATATATATATATATATATATATATATATATATATATATATATATATATATATATATATATATATATATATATATATATATATATATATATATATATATATATATATATATATATATATATATATATATATATATATATATATATATATATATATATATATATATATATATATATATATATATATATATATATATATATATATATATATATATATATATATATATATATATATATATATATATATATATATATATATATATATATATATATATATATATATATATATATATATATATATATATATATATATATATATATATATATATATATATATATATATATATATATATATATATATATATATATATATATATATATATATATATATATATATATATATATATATATATATATATATATATATATATATATATATATATATATATATATATATATATATATATATATATATATATATATATATATATATATATATATATATATATATATATATATATATATATATATATATATATATATATATATATATATATATATATATATATATATATATATATATATATATATATATATATATATATATATATATATATATATATATATATATATATATATATATATATATATATATATATATATATATATATATATATATATATATATATATATATATATATATATATATATATATATATATATATATATATATATATATATATATATATATATATATATATATATATATATATATATATATATATATATATATATATATATATATATATATATATATATATATATATATATATATATATATATATATATATATATATATATATATATATATATATATATATATATATATATATATATATATATATATATATATATATATATATATATATATATATATATATATATATATATATATATATATATATATATATATATATATATATATATATATATATATATATATATATATATATATATATATATATATATATATATATATATATATATATATATATATATATATATATATATATATATATATATATATATATATATATATATATATATATATATATATATATATATATATATATATATATATATATATATATATATATATATATATATATATATATATATATTATATATATATATATATATATATATATATATATATATATATATATATATATATATATATATATATATATATATATATATATATATATATATTATATATATATATATATATATATATATATATATATATATATATATATATATATATATATATATATATATATATATATATATATATATATATATATATATATATATATATATATATATATATATATATATATTATCAAAAAAGCACATTACATATGTGAAAACAAGAATCATTTTTTGCCCTGACCGGGACTCGAACCTAGGACTTATGATTACTAAGTCAAGGCGCTACCACTACACCACAGAAGGTTAAAAGGAATCCAACCTTATAGCTTATATCTGCTATACTTAGGAATGAACGCATTCTAACTGAATGCCACTATGTTCATATTACAGATTCCCCAACCTCACTCGTGGCTTCATTTTAGCATTTAATTCAATTCCCAATCTCATTCGTGCCATGAAATTATCAAATAAGCACATTACATATGTGAAAACATGAATCATTTTTTACCTCGACCGGGACTCGAACCTAGGACTTATGATTACTAAGTCAAGGCGCTACCACTACATCACAGAAGGTTTAAAGGAATCCAACCTTATAGCTTATATCTGCTATACTTAGGAATTAACGCATTCTAACTGAATGTCACTATGTTCATATTACAGATTCCCCAACCTCACTCGTGGCTTCATTTTAGCATATAATTCAATTCTCAATCTCATTAGGGCCATGAAATTATCAAATAAGCACATTACATATGTGAAAACATGAATCATTTTTTACCTCGACCGGGACTCGAACCTAGGACTTATGATTACTAAGTCAAGGCGCTACCACTACACCACAGAAGGTTAAAAGGAATTCAACCTTATAGCTTATATCTGCTATACTTAGGAATGAACGCATTCT
>JAXCGZ010021075.1:65000-72500 GCA_037179515.1 Halocaridina rubra | reverse complement strand
TGGTATTTTTTTTTGTATGTATTATATATTGCTTCATTAGTTTGTATAAATCACAGTTAACCTTCAGCACTCACAGTGTGAGGATCAACTTCTGCTCTCTCCTGTGAAGGTAAGAAGTTGCCAGCCCAGGATACCAGCACTATCCCACCTTGGATCTTCAAGACTCTCATGAGACAGCTTTCTCAATTCAGTATAAAGTTTTACAAGTTTCAACCAGACGTCCTACAAGAATTACCAACTATTTTTTGGGATTTGTTTACCCTCCCTCCCAAAAAAATATATATAAATGTTTTGCTGTTTTTTCCGTTTTTTCCTTATTTTTAAAACAACAGATCATAGCGTCTCAATTTCAGAGAATTGACTTTGACTATAGGTTCCCCAACCTTTATGCCTCCATCTGAACATCTAGCTCCCCCTATCGAGGGGAAAATTTAAATAGATGACTCCCCTTTTGAAGGGGGATGGATCACTGTCGGCAAAAATAAACGTCAACAGACCACCTCTGATAATAGCCAGAATCGTTCCACCTCTACTGATAATGTCAACAATGCTTCTCAAACCACCACTCTTAAGCCAGATGATATGACCAAATTTAAGGTCGTTGCCTCCACCTCAGTTCAGTCCTTCAAACTCCTAATGGAGCTCGAGGAAAATCTAATAGAGTTTGGTTGTAAAATCATACCTAACCTGCAGGGGGACTTTATTATGCACCCCACTTCAGCTGATGCAAAAGGAAAAATACGCTCTCTTCAAGTCTCTAACCTAATTGAAGTCTCTCCTGCAAAAAAAAATGGAGGAAATTCACTCTACAGAATATCCCAATACCCTTGTCTACTGACGTCATATAGAAGAAGAACTACACCACCAATGCCAGCAGCTGCACATCCAAGATTGAAGGGAACACAGTTCCCACTAACAAACAAACAAACAAACTTTATTTCCATTTCATTACAATGGGTATTCGTCAGCCAGGGCAAGCCCCAACCCCCCACTGTGGTGTCCAACCACAGCAGTTCCTGCCAGTAAACAGCTTAAACTCTCGGTTTTGGACGGGAACCGATCTTTCGACCTCGTGAATGCGAAGGTACTAGTCAACATCTATGGGCCACCCCAAGCAGAGGTCAACATGGGCATGTGGGGCACTTTCAGGTTGAGGGAGTAAAACCCTGAACCCCTGAGGAGCTTCAGGTGGCAAAGGTGTGGACACGACAAAAAGTCATGTCAGTACAACGCCAAGTGTGCTATTTGTAGCAGAGCACACGACACTTAAAAATTCCTGTCAAAACTTAAAGCAAAGAAGGTGACAACAGCCAGATGTCCCAACTGCCGGGGAAATCATCATGCCTGAAACAACCGCTGCCCTGAGAGACAGAAGGGAATTTCTGCAAAGACTCCAGCCACCACTGCTGATCCTTCCCAAAACACCTTTACTCCTGCCCCTCCACCCACAGTAAACCCCTGGCACTCCTCCCAAGCTGTTCCTAGTCACTCCCATTCCTCCCCCACCCCCTCACATGCTCCAACCCAGTGTCCTGCTCCAGTTTAGTCACCTGCTCCAACCTGGACCCCTACTCTAGCCTAAGCACCTACCCAGTCCCCAGCTGCCCCTCATCCTCACCCCATCAGCTCAATAAACCCCCCTGCCCCTTTCAGAGACCCTACACTCAAAGCCTGCCCTAGTATCTCTCCTGGACCCCTTCCACCACAAGCACTTATCAAACCTTCTCCTTAACACTGAACCACATCAGGACCTACGCCCAAACCCCTTTACACCTTAACTGCCGTAAAACACCTGATCCCACATGCCATTGCAGTGGCAATAAACACCCTCCTGAAGGACATGGACCCTACCACCAGGAACACCTTCAAGCAGATTGCAGAAATGAGCAATGCAATCATAGCCGAAGTACTGAACAAGAAGGCCCATCCACAACTCCAACAACCTGCCACCCAATCCTTTTCCTTATTTTAAATATTATAGATGCCAATTCTCGGGATCCTGCACTGGAATGCACAAGGACTGGAGAAGAAAATTCAACATCTAGAATGCATTGTCAAAGCTGAAAAGATAGATTCAATCATGCTACAGGAGGCTCTATGCACACAGAACAACATCCCGAAAATATTCTGATACCAGGGCTTCTATCATCATTGGACACCAGGAGAAAATAAAGGCAGCGCCACATTCATCAATGAAAAATCCTAGCCATAGAAGTCATGCATTCAGTAATCTGTGAAGAAGGAGTGCAAGTCCAGGCTGTTAGAATAAAACTTCAGAACAGTAACTTCACCTTCTACAATATATAGAGACCTCAACTTGACTTGTCCACTCTCTTCAGAACAGCCAGCTGCACTGACCTTTTCATTGGTGGGGATTTCAACTCTCACCATCCCAGGTTCAACTTCAATCAATATACTTGCAGAGCAGGTAAGCATCTTATTCGCCTGCTAGACAATTATAACAATGTAATCATGCTGAGCAACCACGAGCCAACCCACAACAAGAGGGGTATTTTGGACCTCATCTTCATCTCTGATTCTCTTAAGCAAGTTACTACATGGAGAGTGCACCCCCACATCACAAATGACAGCTACAGGATATATCTTGATCTGAGAATTCCAGATACCTTCCAGATTGCAGCCCCTCTTCCCAGTTGGAACTTTAGGAAAGTTAACTGGGACGACTTTGAGCCACACATCGCATTTTGGTATCCCACATATACCCTCTTGGAGGACATCAATCAGGCAGAGGCAGACTTAGTCAGTGCCATACAAGCTGCAGCTGACCTCTCAATCCCCCTCTGCAAGCAAGGACGCTGCAACCACCGAGACAGATGGTACTACTGTGGCAGAGTGAGGGAGCTCAATCACCGGCTAAAGGTCGCCAGGAGAGCTCACAAAATCTGTCCCATCGAAGACTCTTATCGCCTTCTCCAAACTGATAAGAACATGTCCATGAAGAAATAAGGAGATTATAAGAAAAAATTAATTGAATGGTGCTCCACACTTGATGCTCACACAACAGTGGGCCAAATGTGAAAAAGATTAACTTCACTGCAAAAGAAGAACACCAAAGACCATTTCTCACAGAGACCCCAGCGCAGAAGCAGAGGATCTCTCTCTTAAATTTTCAGAGAGAGCTGACTCCAAGCAACTCCCTCCAGCAACAAAAGAATCCCTCCAGCACCTCTCTACCGAAAGATGGAAAAAGATTGAACAAGCCTGCAACACCGAAGAATCCACCGGCACCCACTTCACTCTCACCAAACTGAGAAGAGTGAGCAAAAGCTCGACAAACACAGCCCCATGAGCAGGTAGGATCACTTATACCATGATCCAAAACCTTGGATCCCAGGGTAACTCAAACTGCTATTCCTAATCAACAACACATGGACCCAGAGAGTGAGACCATTTTCAAGGAATAGAGCACATATCCAGTCCATTCCGAAACCAAACAATCCAAATAGCCCACGTTCAATATCCCTTTTAAGCTGTCTGAGCAATACAGCCAGAAAGATGGTGTTAAAACGACTTTGCTGGAAATGCCCACCCTTCCACCACAACATGTTTGTTTATCACCATGGGATAGTAGCAACTAAATGCATAGCATACCTGCTATCATTCTTGAACAAAAAAGGGATCATCATCTTCCTGGACCTAGAGAAATCCATTGAGCATGCTAATGTACCTACCATACTCTCGGCATTTGCAGACAAGCAGTTCAAAGGTAATATTCTACCCTGGATAAAGCTGAGTCTACTGGACCGCAGTGCTCGAGTGAAAGTACAGGGACACTACTCAACCTTCAAGCAACTGGAAAACGGGACTCCACAAGGTGTCATCCTTAGTCCCATCCTCTTCAACTGCCTGATGGAAAAAATCATGGACATCAAGCTGCCACTCAGGACCATGATCTTCAATTACACCAATGATTTTGCTCTGGTGGCCAGAGGTTGTGATGCCTTTGACCTTGGTCAAAGAAGCCTAACAATGATTCACATCTCCATCTCCCTCAAGCTTAAGATAAATGCCCTCAAAACTAAAGTGCTTGACATCCACCAGCGAGAGCCAGAACAAACTGGTCATAAATAACAACCCTCTTGAATGGGTCACTCGGCACCAGTACTCTGAACTTTACATTGACGGTGCACTCTTCTTCAGACCTGAGATCCAATACCTACGCAACAGGTGCAAAATGCGCCAGTAATCGCACCTGTTTGGAATCCACGACGGTGCCAAGAGTAGTTTCCTCAAAACTCTTTATGTAAAAGATATACGAAGTCTCATGGACTACGCTTGTCCTGCCATTTGGCTTCTCTCAGAACTTACGTGGACAAAAATTGAGTTCATACAAAGGAATGCAATGCTGTCATGCTAGGAGCCACATCTGGTGAAATATAATAAGCCTCCAGCTGTAAAACTAACCTCCTTTCTTTGAATCACAGATCTGCGCAGAGAATGACCTCCATCATTGCTATGACCAATGCAGCAAAACACCCCTGCATCGCCGCAAGGACTTCAACCTCATTCTAATTCAACATCCTGACTCTACTAGAAGGATGTGGGTGGCAATGGTCAGCTCTGAACTACCAGCCTTAGGTGTCATGAGCAACATATAAGCTAGGAGCCTGGACACTCCTCATCCACACTACAGATCCCCTCCATCATGGAATGACCACCCGCTCAACATCAAGATTGAACTTTCAAATGCTCCAAAGAGCTCAGTCAACCCGAGCGTCCTCAAGGATAAATAATTCTATAAAATTCGGAATTGGAGCAGATCCAACTCCCTGAGTATCTACACTGATGGCTCACTTATTAAAGAGACTGGAGCCTCAGCCACAGCCTTCATCACAGAAGGACACGAGGAGTCCTTGAGACTGTCTAATTACTGCTCTTCACTCCAAACTGAGTTCGTTGTCATCGGCAAAGCTCTGCAACACATAAGTCTTCAAGAAGTAGACCAAGCCCTCATTTTCACAGACTCAGGGTGCTCCTTGCATGCCATTCAGAAGACGCTCCTGAGAGATAATGTAAGCATCATCACAGATTTACACCACCACTACCACAGGGTCATAAATACTGGCAGAACCCTCATCCTTGCCTAAATCCCCTGCCATGTCGGCATAAGAGGAAATGAAGAAGCTGACCATGCAGCCAAACAAGCCTCCCTGTCGACTGAGATTCAGATATCTCTTATTCCAAGCATCCTCCAGATCAACAGCAAAGTCACCAGGAAACTCATCAACCTACGTCTGCAAAGACACAGCCAGTGCATACTTGCTATATTAGCCTCCACATCCTGGTACAAAGCAGTAGCCAATCTCCAGGCCATAAACCTCCTCAGTACTCTTCATAGAAGTACCGCAGTCAATTTCTTAAGACTAAGACTGGGGTTCAAATGCACTTGGGAACTAAATGATAACACTTCAAAGAGTGCACTTTCTGCCAAGAAGAAACACAATGATCTCTCCTACATAATATCATGGAATGTGAAGCCTTCTCGGAAATAAAGCTGATGACCATAGCCACAACCACTCCCGGTCAAAATCCGGATGCTCCCTTTGTAGCCACAAAAATACCAAGAGAAATTATGCATCATATGGGTACCTTACTGAACACAATCAGCCAGTACCCACCACCAAGAAAAACAACTGCCTCACCACATCCAGCAACACTTACAAACCTCTCCTCTCAAAACAACAAGAATTATTCACCTACAGGTCCTCCCATCCTAAGATGGAGATCTACACCAAGCAATCTTTGTATAAATAAGATTCCTTTGAAGATAAGTAATACACTTGAAAGTACAATGTACTAAGAATCGAATTTTTTTTTCAATTTCCTTACGTAGCCATATATATATATATATATATATATATATATATATATATATATATATATATATATATATATATATATATATATATATATATATATATATATATATATATATATATATATATATATATATATATACATATATCCAGCCGCCCGTTGAAAGACTACGACTGAAGGTATTAGGATGCAACTAGGACTGAATATTCTGGCATATTCATTACACATCTCTTGCTATTCCATTACATTTGACAAGTCACAACATTCTGCACATCTGTCAATTTTACTTTCCTTTTCCTCACATTTTGTCATTATTTATGGAAGGTTCACAACTAATGGCCCCCAGTACCCGGCATAGTTTGGTGCGAAGAATCTCTGGGGATCGCGTTGACTTCACAATTGGATTGAGGGCAGACACGCTTGGTGGTAGTAATGGTTCTGCTCTTAACCTTGCACCTCCCAATAGATCTGCTTCTTTCACTCTTCAATGTTCAAACATTCGTGGGCTGAACTCTAATGTTTCGTCTGGGGAACAGCACTTGGGCACATTCCTCCCTAACCTCCTCCTCCTATCTGAAACCCAATTGTCTATACATGCTTCCACTGATCCTTTCCAAATCTCCCACTATAATCTGTATACTCGTTTTCGTTCTAAAGGTGGGGTCTGTGCTTACTGCAACATTAACACTCCTACTGTGAGCTCATGGAACTTGAATCTCCTGACTTTGATGTTCTCTGGCTAAAAGTCTATCTCTCCACTAACACTATCATCCTTTGCTTCTGCTACTGTTCTCCAAACTCCACCGAGTTTGTGTCTTTCTTTGAATATCTCTCCTCGTGCCATGAGTCCTTGCTATCTTCTCACCCAAATTCCGAAGTTCTCTACATTGGAGACTTCAATGTACACCACAGTGAGTGGCTTCATTCTTCTCACACTGATGTGGGAGGAAGCGAGGCTCTTGCTTTCTCTATTACTCACAATCTGGATCAAATTATTAAACATCCTACTTGTGTTCCTGATCGTCACGAACATGCTGCAAACACTCTTGACCTATTTTTTACTTCTAACCCTTCAAACTACTCTTATACTGTGCTTTCCCCTCTTGGTAAATCTGACCACTCCATGATCTCTGTCTCTTCCATTTTCGCTCCCCCACCACCAATCCCTCCTACTTAACACCGCCTATGGCACTTCAAGCGAACCCAATATGAAAATTTGAGTAACTTTCTCTTTGACTTTCCATGGGATGACTACTGCTTTCGGTCCCGCAACCCTGATCGGGTAGCTGTAGAAGTTGCCGAGATCATAACCGCGGGAATAGAGCCGTACATTCCCTCTTCTACAAAAACTTTCTCTCCCCATAAACCTTGGTTTGACCGTGCCTGCTCCATGGCTATCCAGGCTAGGAATCAGGCTCACCGATCTTACCAAGCCTCTCCTTCCGATTTAACTCGCTCTGCTTTTATTATACCTAGGAATCACTGTACGGCTCAGATTCGAAGGTCTAAGGCTTCCTTATAAGAAGGAAAGTTGATGACCTTAACTCCTCTCCCACTGACAAATGCTTCTGGTCCTTAGCCAAAAACCTCTCCAAAAACTTCTGTAATTCAAGCCTTCCCCCTCTCATTCGTGCTGATGGTTCTATAGCTTGCTCTCCCACT
>JAXCGZ010021075.1:40000-52500 GCA_037179515.1 Halocaridina rubra | reverse complement strand
TTTAGAACTAATGTGAGAAGGTGATTGAGCGAGCAAGAGAGAGAGAGAGAGAGAGAGAGAGAGAGAGAGAGAGAGAGAGAGAGAGAGAGAGAGAGAGAGAGAGAGAGAGAGAGAGAGAATGTCCCTCTTACTTGATTACCAACAAGTGGCTCTTCACAGTAAAGCAAAAGAAAATCAGCTTCGTATCATCCGATGCGTTCCACCACTTCCAAGCTCAATGTCCAGATTTTGTCATTCTGTCAATTAGGACGCCGAAAGGACCACGAAAATAATTTGTCACTTGGGGAGAGTTTAAGCAAGTCTTCATTCTTCCACTAAAAAAAAAAAAAATAAACAAATCGAGAGTGGTATCCACGAACCTCATCTATTTCAGAGTAAAAACATGTGCATGCGGGAAGGATCGCCTTGCAGCAAATACAATGTTCGTAAGCCTAACAGCGTTTTTCCCCATCAATTAAACGTGGGAAGAGAGAGAGAGAGAGAGAGAGAGAGAGAGAGAGAGAGAGAGAGAGAGAGAGAGAGAGAGAGAGAGAGAGAGAGCAGTGAAGGATCGGTGGTGTTTTGATCCTTCATCGCCTTCCATACGAATCTGTAATAGCGCTTTTGCATTCCTTGGGAGAGCATTTCTGGGACATCGATATCAAGGTCATGGGGATGTTTCCATATCTCTTTTTGCAATTACCAGCAACAAAACGCTTACTTAGGCCTAGTTTGCTGGTAATCCATAGTGTTGGCAGATCCAGCTTTCTTGGCAGATTAAACTACCATGGGTTCACCGTAGGTATTTTCAAGAATTATGTCGATAACACTAACAACTTTCTTGTCTCCAAAGTTGATGATATAGGGGTGTCCCAGTCAGCAAGCAGTGTCTGTGAAACAATGAAGAGCTAAGATTGAAAAAAAAATATGAAAGGACTATCATAGCTCCTGAACAAATCCTTCTGTACCACCTGATATGTACTCTCTCTCTCTCTCTCTCTCTCTCTCTCCTCTCTCTCTCTCTCTCTCTCTCTCTCTCTCTCTCTCTCTCTCTCTCTCTCTCTCTCTCTCTCTCTCTCTCTCTCTCTCTCTCTCTCTCTCTCTCTCTCTCTCTCTCTCTCTCTCTCTTTCATGAAAAAGGTTTAAGAGACACTTATTTGCAAAACGTGCAGAGGTAAAATAGGTATTTTGTGTGATGGTGACAAAATGGTCCATTTCCTTCTAATGTATCTCAAGATATATATATATATATATATATATATATATATATATATATATATATATATATATATATATATATATATATATATATATATATATATATATATATATATATATATATATATATATATATATATATATATATATATATATATATATATATATATATATATATATATATATATATATATATATATATATATATATATATATATATATATATATATATATATATATATATATATATATATATATATATATATATATATATATATATATATATATATATATATATATATATATATATATATATGTACATATATATATATATATATATATATATATATATATATATATATATATATATATATATATATATCAAAGAACACAAATTACCATATGTGAAAACATGAATAATTTTTACCACGACCGGAACTTGAATCTAGGACACATAATTACTTTGCTGAGTTGCTACCTACTACATCACAGAAAGTCTATAAGGGAAAGAAACCTTACAGCCATATCTTCAATACTAGGAATGAATGCATTCTATCTGAATACCGATCTGTTTATATTACAGTTTCCCCCAGCCTCACTCGTGGCTTCGTTTTCACATATGATTCAAATTTTAATCTCATTTGGAGCCAACAATAAACACATTACCATATGGAAAGACGTGAATAAGTTTCACCCCGACAGGAACTTTAACATAGAACACATAATTACTGTTTGAAGGCACTGCCAACTACACAGCAGAAGATCTTAAAAGGGAAAGAAACCTTACAGCTATATCGGCTATACTAGGAATGACCACATTCTATTTGAAGACCACATTGTTTATATTACAATATCCCCCAACCTCACATTTGGATTCGTTTTCACATTTAATTCAAATCCCAATCTCATTTATGACCAATAATAATCAAATAAGCACATTACCATATGTGAAAACATGGAAAATTTTTACCCCGACCGGGACTTAAATCTAGGACACATAATTACAGTGCTAAGGTGCTACCAACTGCACCACAGAAGGTCTAAAAGGGAAAGAACTATATCTGCTATTGTAGGAATGAACGCATTATATCTGAATGCTACTCTCTTCATATTACAGTTTCCCCCAACCTCAGTTATTCAATTCAAATCTCAGTCTCATTCTGAACCAACAATAATCAAACAAACACATTAGTATATGGAAAAAAATTAATAGTTTCTACCCTGCCCGGGACTTGAACCTAGGACACATAATTACTGTGCTAAGGAGCTACCAACTACACTACAGAAGGTCTAAAGGGGAAACAAGCCTTACAGCTATATCGGCTATACTATTAATGAACGCATGCTATCTGAATGCCACTTTGTTCATATTACAGTTTCCCAAACTTCACCCGTGGCTTCGTTTTCGCATTTATTTCAAATTTCATTTTCAATTGGAACCAACAATAATCAAATAAGCACATGACCATATGTGAAAACATGAATAGTTTTATCCCGATTGGGACTTGAATCTAGGACACATAATTACTGTGCCAAAGTGCTACCAACTACAGCACAGAAGTTCTAAAAGGGTAACAAACCTCATAGCTATATCTGCTATTATAGAAATTAACGCATTCTATCTGAATGTCACTCTGTTCATATTACATTTCAAGTTTACCTCATAAAACAAAGAGGAAAATGCTGAGTGTGATATTTATTTATATATAATGAGATTTTTGTTATGGTCAAGGAATATCTCATGAGATATAAGGTACATGAAATGGAGGCTTTGAACTGAATTACAACATTACTGTTTTCTTATTACAGGTAGATTTTCCCAGAAGACCATAAGCTGAATTTATATATTCTGGTTACCTAACTTTCTCTTTTCGATCATGAAAATTCTAAGGAGGAGAATTGCAATTATCAACGAATATGCAATAACTGAAGCGCAATGCCTAAAGAAGGTAAAGTTTTGCTTCCTGGGAGGATTCTGCTGACGAATTTTCAAACTTCGTTTGAAGTTACTTGTGTGGTAAATGTTGAAAGTTATAGTATTTAGGGTATAATGGTGAGCAAAATATTAGAAAAAAATAACATCGTTAATGGAGTGGGACTCGAAAGTCCTATTTCCTATTGATAGCTTTAGTTATCAAACGTCTTCAAGAGTAAATGAAAGTGGACATAAAAACTTAGATATTGTACAATGAGATGTATTAGGAACGTATATCCTAGGATAACGATATTCTGCTATATACGATATACTTGTTCGAAATTTGTGTTCCTTATTGTGATTTTATTTTTGTTTATGATTGCGACACCAGGACGAGCTAAATAAGTAAAAACTCACCTACACTTATCTTAATCATGAACAGGCCCTGAATGGCATGTAGATTCAACAACAGGGAACTACAACCCGACGTCTCTAAATAACAAACAAACAAACGAACAAAGAAACAAAAAATGGCTTAGTAACTAAACTCTCCTGATATCCTAATGTTGTTTTTATGCAGATAAGTAAATAGTATAAATGCTGTGATATGGGTAATAACTGTTCATGTTCAAGAATAAAAGTGGATTTGGTGAGATGAAGAGTAGTCGATCAGATGACTGTTCTTTATTGAGTATATCCTTTCTCAGTGACGACTGGTGATGCAACTGACTCTCGTGATACAACAAGTGCTTACACGAATAGCGTCTGAGAGTTAAATGATAGCTACATCCTAAACCTTTCTCCATCCTTCAAAATAAATGTATTCATAACATCAGAGGTCCCCAACGTATTTGCTTGAAAGGGTCACATTAACATTGCAAACTTAGATGAGACCCACATATTGGAATTATCCTTAATATCAATGACAGATAACTTTTTTATTCTATTCACCTTAACTACAGAGCTTGGATCGGTTATTGCTATATAGTTACTGTTGCTATAAATAAAAATATATTTAATAATAGTTTATTGCTTACAGTGCACAGAAAGAAAATATAGAAATAATCCTATTTAGCTCAACTTTAATGATATATTTAATGCTGCCTCTTACTTGCAAGCTTAGCAATATCAGTTTGATTATTAGTAACAGAAAGCGTCAAAATTTGGTGAAGATGATCATTAATAAGTTTTGATATAAGTTTCGATTTTATTAGTTTAATTTTTTAAGATGTTTTTTGACAGATATACGTGCTACCAAAAATTGGAAACATACCTGCAGCTAACTTTTTTAAATCCAAATATTCTTCAGGTTAACAGGAATAAAATTCAAAAAGGCTACTCTCTTAAAATGCGGTTTTCAGTACATCATTGGATTGCAAATCAAATATTTCCATCTGATATATACCTGGATTTTCTTTTGGTATTACCCTGAAAAGATTTTGAAACATCTGAGTTTCTACCATATGACCATGGAAGTCTTTGAGTCTATTTTTGAATTTCTCTTTTAGAAGTTTTATTGCCTAGTTACATCTATTTGTTAGGGCAGATGAATTTTTTTTTTATTTAATTCAGCAATTCACTGCAAGTGGGGAAATGCAAAAAGTTTTCTTCACTTAACTGTTTCATAAAAATGTTTCTAGTTTATTTTCAAATGCTTTCACGTCAGTAAATATGTTTAAAGCCAGTTTTCCTCTGCCTTGCAGTTTTATGTTCAAAGTACTCAGATAATCAGTTATATCAGAAAAGAAAGCAAAAAACCCTGTAAGGATATATTTCAAAGAAAGTTCACTGTGCAGACACTGATTTTTTTCAAGTCAGATATATTGTTTGAGTGCACATCACCTTGCTTGTAATGTCTGTTGACAATAAATGTCTCCAAGGTTTTAATATATTGGTTGAATATAAGACATAATGCACTGGGATAAACTGGAGAAGACGCACCTCAGTGCTGTCAACTCGAGAAAGCACTCCTCATGATTGGCCAACCGGAGATAACCTAACCTAACCTAACGTAATGTAACGTAACCTAACCAAACTTAACCTAACTTAATGTAACCTAGCCTAACTTAAGGTGCTCTATCTCCAGTTGCTTAATTATGAGATACATTATCTCCAGTTGAGCAATTTTGAGGATTGTTTTCCCTGGTCGACGGTGATGAGGTGCCTCTTCTCCCCTTTATCCATGCACTGCTGGAATGTGGAATAAAATATTTAGATGTTCAGCTCTCATTAAACACACTTCCCTCCCCATCTATTTTCCTTGTTTTAGGGTTAGGGCCTAGCTAACATAATGTGCAATTTCTCTAAGGGGGGAAGTATATATATTAGTGACCCAAATAAAAAATAAATAACCCTGGAATAATAATTATTCATATTATCGTTATAAAATTATATCAGTTATCAAAATGCTTTGTTCACTTTTGAAAAAATTAACTTATTCACACCATTGGAATATTGCGACCTAACATCATATATGGTCTCACTACAATCTTTTAGATTGTTGTACGGCAGTGTTTACAAGTCGTGAGCTCTCCAATATTTAGGAATAAGCAAGAGACTGTGACCTCTATGAAAGTTAAATCACCCAAGCAAGGTATCTAAGACCACAGTGACTCTCTAGAGGGTTTTGCAGGAGTTGTGAGTAGTGCTGAACTTGATTTTTTTTAAGTGAAATATTTGAAAGATTTGAATCCCTACTCTACATCCCCTCTTGACCTGTTGGCTGACTTCTGCGCATGCGCACTAGTGTTGTGACGTCACTGAGCTTCCACCGCGGCCCTGCTTAACAACAATGGATCCAGTTGTTACTACCAAACTATTGGAATCTCAAGAAAATGCATATAAGAATGCTATGGAAGTAATGATGAAACAGCTTAGTGACAGGATAAAATCACTTGAATCCACTGTTTCTGACCTGACGACAAGCCTGGAATTCAGCCAGAGAGAAATTAATGACCTCAAATCGACTATTAAACTTCATGAGAAAGAAAAGAGTAACAACAAAAAAACAATCGATAATCTATCTCAACAAATAAATTCTGCAAATCAACAAATAACCACCTTAGAAGAACGCTTGAATTACCAAGAAGACTATTCCAGAAGAAACAACATCCGATTAAGCGGTGTAGAGGAGAGACGCGATGGGGAGACCTGGGAGCAAACAACGACGATGGTGTCAACCCTGATAACCGATAAATTAAAGCTAGAAGGCATGACGTTGGAGAGAGCGCACAAGGTGGGACCACTTCATGATGTCAAACCTCGCATCATAGTGGCTCGTTTCTCCAACTACTGTGACAGAGAGACGGTCATGCAAAATGCCAAAAAGTTGAAAGGCACCAAGATCTACATTAATGATGACCTGGGTGCTGCATCACAGGCAATAAAATCTGCACAGATGCCACAACTAAAAAAGGCTAGATCAGAAGGGAAAATTGCCTTTTTTAAACATACAAAACTCATCGTGAAAGAATGATACAACACCGGGAGTGTGGCTGATGCTGTGGGTGCTGTGGGTGGCGTGGATGAGGAGTTGACCAGGATCGGTGGTGCGGGGGTGGTGGGCGCGGAAGTGGGGGGCGGGAGTGTGATATGTCATAACCCGCACCCCCTCCTGCTGTGTCTCCTGCCACGGGAGCTATAAAACGCTCACACCCTAAACCAATAAATGGCCAGAAGAACCTGGTAAAATTTGGTAGAAGTAAATAGTAGCTTGTAAGTCAGTAATGTAAAAGTAGTGTAATTTATTTCTTCACCATGGCTGTAAATAGATACCTCCCATACTATTCCATTAGTGACGATGAACTTATAAGGCTAACAAAACAACGACAAAGTACTTCCCAATTATTTATGTATCAATGAGCTTGATAAGATGATATTTAACCCACTTGATCTTGAAAATGAAATAGATTTGTTTTTTAGTAATATGAGAAACGCAACCAGCACTTTTTCAATTTACATATACTTAAATAAACTGTATTCAAATTTAAATAAATCTAATGCATTTTCCGTTTTGTGCATGAACATTAGAAGTCTTGCAAATAATCTTCAAATATTTGTTGATCAATGTTTAACATAAAATAATATATGTGATGTAATGGGTTTTTCGGAGACTAGGCAGGATAATGATATTGAATCATTGTATAATATTACAGGTTACAATATTTTCACTCAGAACAGAGACAAGAAAGGTGGAGGTGTATGTATGTATGTAGCTAATAAGTATAGCTCGAGTGTTATAAAGGAGTGCAGTTTGATGGAACGATTCATTGAATGTGTTAGTGTACAGGTACATAACGGTAAGGAAAATTGCTTCTTTGCATCTGCATATAGACCACCAAAGGGGAACATGCCTGAATTCCTTGAAGCTTTACTAAAAGTATTTGATTTTGCAGCAAGAAAAAAGTACAAAACTATTTATTTATTCAGCGATTGGAACTTAGATTTGTTTAAAATAAATGATCAAAAAGTAACTGATTTTATAAACTTAATGTATTCACGTGGCTGCTTTTCAATAACTACTAAACCTACGAGAGTAACTGAAAATAGTGCATCTCTAATCGATCATATCTGGACCACAAATCTTGAAGACAACATAAGTAATTACATAGTGTACACCGACATAACAGATCATTTCGCAGTATACTCCCAGTTTAAAAAAGAACATAAATTTGATGCATATGTAGAGAAAAGACATTACTCTGATGATAACATAGCTAAATTTACTAGAGATATATCACATGAAAAATGGCAACATATCATAGGCCTAAATAATGCAAATGAAGCTTTTACTAAATTTCACTGTACAATTAGAGATAAATTTCTAGACTGCTTTCCTCTAAGAAAATCTACTGTAAATAATAAAAACAACAGATACCCACACATAACTGCAGGATTAAAAAATAGTATCAAAGAAAAACACCGATTAGAAAGGCTTGCATCAAAATGGCCTTTGTCTTTTGGAACCAGATATAAAGCTTACAGGAACAAATTAGTAACACTACTCCGAGCTGTAAAAAATATATATTTTCAGGATAAGCTTAAGAAGGAACAAGGAAACAGCAAGTCCACCTGGAATACAATAAACAGCCTAATAGGACGAAAACAAATTAATCATTCAAAGGAAATCAAATTAAAAAAACGATAATGACCACACTGGTAACATCTTTAATAATCATTTCTTAACTATAGCACAACCAACACAGGAACAACAAAATGTGCAACAAAATTCACACCGACAGTTTCTTAGTAATCCACCAGACTTTTCGTTTTACTTGTATCCTGTAACAAGGGAGGAAGTCACTAGATATATAAAAACCTTAAAACCAAATACAGCATCGGGATATGATGAAATTCCATCAAAGCTACTCCAGGTCACTGCCCATTACATTGGTACCCCACTTACCCACATAATCAATCTATGTTTTCAGCAAGGATGTTTTTTCAGACAAACAAAGAAGTGCGAAAGCAATACCTATATTTATGTCAGGCACTGTAGATGATGAAAATAACTATAGACCTATATCAATCTTACCGTCCTTAAGTATTGTTTTTGAAAATGCGATTGTCCACAGACTTAAAGAATTCCTTGAAAAGTTCAACCTATTATCAAAAAATCAATACGGATTCCGTAATAATAAGACCACTGAAAAAGCAATAATGAACTTTACAAGCGATGTTTATCAAAATGTGGAAAATAAAAACTTTGTTGCAGGGGTTTTCCTAGACTTGTCCAAAGCATTTGACTCATTAGACCATGATATACTAATAGAAAAACTAATTTGTGTGGGTATTAGGGGAACACCATTACAGTTATATAAGAGCTACTTGAAAAATAGAAAACAAGCCGTATATTGTAATGGGAAAGCATCTTTGTTGCAAACTATTGAGAGGGGAGTACCACAGGGATCAATACTGGGCCCATTGTTATTTTTAGTTTATATAAATGATATTTCCAATGCTAGTAATAAATTCAAATATATTCTTTATGCAGATGACACCAACCTTCTCTTGCATGATAATAACCTTGACCACCTGCATTCTGTTTTAAATAGTGAACTAGAAAAAATTAACAACTGGGTCTCTGTTAATAAATTAAAGCTAAATGTTTCCAAAACTGACTATATCTTATTTCAAAATAGATCTGTAGTACAAAATATTGGTCAAGTTAATATGAATGAGTATGAAGTTAATAGAGTTGCTTGTAAGAAATTTTTGGGAGTCATTATTGATAAAAATTTAAGTTGGAAATATCATATTCAATCTGTTTGCTCAAAACTGTCCAAGACATGTGGAATTTTGTATAAAATTTGCCATAACCTGACAAATGAGGCCTTAAAAGCATATACTATTCCCTGTGTTATCCTCATATTAAATACTGTTTGTCCATCTGGGGATGTACTTGGCCGTCAATTGTAAGGGATGTATTTGTAACTCAGAAAAGACTGATTAGAACCATTACATATAGTGGAAAATGTGACTCAACTTCCTCTTTATTCAAGAAGCTAAACTTGCTTAAATTTAATTACTTGATACAATATTTCTGTCTTATTATTATACATAGTGATGTTAATGATAACAGAAAATTATTTAGATTTATTCAACACAACCATGGAACCAGAGGTAACAATATAAATATGATATGTCCACACCTGAGAACAACCTTGTACAAATTTTCTATCCACTGTTTTGGCCCAAAATGTTGGAATGCATTACCAGAAGATTTAAAAACAATAACTGGCAAACCTTTATTTAAAAAGAAACTCAAACAGCATTTATTTACTAGGCAAAATCAAGCAGCTGTTGATTAATAATTAATACAGTATTGGTGTATCATTAAGTCCAGGTTAAGGTCAGGCTACTGTTT
Source organism: Halocaridina rubra (assembly GCA_037179515.1). Classification (NCBI taxonomy): domain Eukaryota; kingdom Metazoa; phylum Arthropoda; class Malacostraca; order Decapoda; family Atyidae; genus Halocaridina; species Halocaridina rubra. The sequence continues at coordinate 42,523 of JAXCGZ010021075.1, read as the reverse complement.
TGTTTTGTTACAAGATAAGTATGAGATTGCTATATTGGAGCTTTTGTTAACTATTGCTGTCATACTTTAAATTATGCGAAATGTATATTAAACTGCCTGCCAAGGAGCTCTTGCTCAGCAAGCTAGTGCCTCTGAATATAATGCATATATTTATTCATGTATGTATTCTAAATATTTGGCAATAAAATCTATGACTATGACTATGACTACTTAAAGAAATGCTTTGCTCAGTTGTTTGGAATAATTTTTGAACGAAATGTTTTATACTGCATATTAAAAATTTCTAGGAAACAGGAAATCACTGTTAATTACCTTTATTGAACTTTGCGTCACAGCCATTAGGCTTTGTTACAAAATGATATATCTAGTTAATGTGGTAGTTAACTAAGCACAATTTTCCAAACCACAAAACGAAAATTTACCAGCATGGAAAGCAAAACTCTTTGATAGTCAGTCAGGAAGTGAAGCTGAATCACTTCTGTACACAGGTAGACGTGAAACGTCAACGCATATACATGTTCAAATCACATTAAGTTCGGTCCCAAGCAGAGAGTGATTCCCTCATATGTAGTCTCATGAATTGCAAAACGGAAAAATTACATGAGACTCATTTGCTTATGAAATTTTAAGGGATAATTATTATTATTATTATTATTATTATTATTATTATTATTATTATTATTATTATTATTATTATTATTATTATTATTATTATTATTATTATTATTATTTTGAAGATGAGACACTGCTGAAAAAGCGATGAATGAGAGATTTGATTGGAAACGCTAGAGGGAGACCTAGGTTTGGGTGGATGGATGGAGTAAGGAGAGCCCTGAATGATAGGAGGATGGATGTGAGGGAAGCAAATGAGCGTGCTAGGCATAGGAATGAGTGGCGAGCGACTGTCACGCAGCTCCGATGGCCTTCTGTTGTTACCTTGTGGTAGGGGCAATTGGGGAGTTGGCAGTTATGAAACGACACAGGTTGTGGAAGAGACGGGAGGATGGGCTGTGGCACTCCAGCAGTGCCATCTGAAAGGTCGCTAGCTCCCTCGTCATTACCAATAGAACAAAGAAATCCCCTTATTGTTTCTTTTTTCTTTTTATGTCGGCTACTCCCCAATTGGGGGAGACAGCCAAGGTAGATAGATAGAATTATTATTATTATTATTATTATTATTATTATTATTATTATTATTATTATTATTATTATTATTATTATTATTATTATTATTATTATTATTATTATTATTATTATTATTATTATTATTATTATTATTATTATTGCCAAATAGAAATAAACCTCTCAAATAAGGATATATTTACCAGGGTTGAAAAGCAAAACGGTGAAAATATAGCTTATTAGGCAGGGATTTAAAAAAAGATATACATCTGCAATGTATATATTATCCCAATACTGCTATCTTGGGATGGCGCAGTGACTCATTATTTTAGCTTCTCTACTAGATTAACTAAAATTATAAAAAAACAACCATAGCGTATTTTCAATTGTTAGTTTAAAGGAAACTTGATGTGATAATGCTTGCATTATTTGCAACGGATATACCTGTCATCTATTAACATTCTTCATAGTGCAGGACATCTTGAAAAATGTGTTAGCTTTTGCAATCCTATCTGATGAAAAATACATTTAAGATGAAATTCAAATTGGAGAGTATACTGTTTATCGATACCATGTAAGATTCTTAAATCCTTTGAGTTCTTTATTCACAAATAACTAAACTATGGGTTTACGACCAGACATTAACGCTAAGTTGCCGCATCCATCAAGAGCAACCTTACATTTATAAACTCCAAATCACCGTGGATACTTCGCCCTCAATCGCAGTGCAGTTCATGGCTCGTGTTTTTAGTTGTCTGCTGCTACACAGTGATTACCTCAATATCCATGGACAGCAGCATAGGGTTAATGGCGAATTAAGAGCACAATAGCATTGTGGTATTACAAAGCCTAATCACCCTCACTCTTGTCTGCTTAAGAAGGCATTATTTCATGATTAGTAATTATATGCCAATCCATCTACCATTAGCATACACTGTGTGGTATTTGCTGTTCTAGTGCAATCGCTTATTAGACCCCTATGTAGAAAAGGCAGCAGAAGGGTGCTTAAATGAAAGTTGTTGCTGCTAATAGAGTTAGTTGATATGCTAAGCAAAAATACTATCTAATATCGCTTATGAATAGCTGATGCACGTGCAAAATCTTAAATTGCAGGCATTATCTCGTTTCATGAATTATTTGCTTATCGTGTTGAATGTATTTCACAAAATCATCTCCAATATAGCAATACAAGAGTTTATTTGGTTGAAGTGTTACGCCTTTTTTCCACATAGTTTTACAGGATACCATAGGCATGCAAGATTGCACTCTCAATCCTAGAATCACAAAATAATGCTTTATATACTTTTAACATTACTATGCTACTTTTGCGATGATGTCATCAAATCTATTTGCATATGCATATGATTTTTTTTCATGGTCCATGGAGTAGAGAAAGTACTG
>JAXCGZ010021075.1:27500-32500 GCA_037179515.1 Halocaridina rubra | reverse complement strand
TTAGCACCTTAAAACTTTTAAAGTACTGATATAATTGGCAACTCACGTATTTTGCTCCATCCCAGTATTTTCCTGACCCAGTGAGGGTGTTTAGCACGTGATGTGGCTCAGTCGTAGCTCAGCTGTTGTAGGAGGCAGATAATGTTTTTGTGCTTTAGGGTGTCTGGTCACCCCACCTGACTAACGAAGGTACATTTTCAGGATTTATATTGTTTTCTCCTATTTAATCAGAAATTATAATATGTAGATATAAGTGCACAATATGCAATGAATTGCTGTTATTAATGTATTTCAGTGCTTCATTATGTATTTCTTGTATATTTCACTACTTCATGACCATTACTTGACTGCTGAGGGGACAGTCAGAAAGAACAAGGCTGATATTCCCCAAGAATTTTTGGTGACAAGAAATAGGCCTCTTGAGAACAGCATGTTTGGATTAGTAGACAAGCTTTTATTAGTCTCATACATACCAAAGATTAAGGTTCAAAGCAAAAAGAAAAATATTATACTTGTTAGCAGCATGCATCATGATAACAAGATAGACCAAGCTACTGGTGATGACAAGAAGCCTGAAATCATCATTTTCCATAATTCAACCAAAGGAGGACCTGATGTGGTGGACATGATGGCAAGTAAGTATGATATTTCCAGAAACATCCGGCGTTGGCCCGTAACTAAATATCTTTCTCTCCTGTACATCACCTGTCTAAATTTGCATATCCACTACTCTCACAACCCAAGGACTAAACTGAATCACCACAAATTCATCAGGAATGTAGCTCTGGTGCTTTTAGAGGACAATTTGAAGATTAGATCTCAGAACCTCCACCTGCCAAGAACTGTCAAAGCAGGTATTGCAAGACGGGTGCCATCAGCTGCAGCTGCAACAACTTCTGCAACCTTACAGATATCACAAGGCCAGGCAAATAGATGTGCATTTTGTGCCCGGTCAAAGGATTGAAAGGTGAAAACAGTGTGTAGCACTTGTGGAAAACATGTTTGCAGTGATCAAGGTAAGAAATTATAAGTTGCACACAGTGCGAGAATGCAGGAACCTAGAGTGAATCAGAGTGAAAGATAAAGGCTATATAATGAGCTCAAATTTCTATTTCTCTCCATTTCAATTCGTGGAAACATTTTGAAGTTATTTCATACGAACAAAACTATTTATGTTTATTGCATTGTTGTGTTAAACTTCAATATACGATGTATGTTTATGTAAAAATTCTATTTTTATTTTATTTTCTATTTCCAAGGGTAATTATGTCATTACTTCAAGTTTGATTTTTAATGTATATTGTAACGAAGATTGGCTGTTATGTTATTTTTGTAATATTAATTATCATAAAAATATTTGAAAAAAACAAACGTGATCGGAATATATATATTTAAATTTTTCCTTAATTTTTTTAATTTTTCCTATAATGATATTTTATATTAAAAACAATGAGATAAAAGGCATATAAGCAGGTCAGCAGGCACTGCAGAAATATCCTGAAACTGCAGTATGTCAAATTTTTGCATAATTATAATACTAAACGCCCCTTTTTTGGAGTGTGTAAGCCCCCCACGTGACTAAGCATGTTCGTAAATCCCACATGACTAACGAAGGGTTAATGTTTCACGAGTTTTAAAAACTACTTTAGAGAATATAGTATTATAATATTTCAGAAAGGAAATCACTCCAAAACATGGAAATGCAAAATGTTGTTTTTCCTAAATGTTCCAGTAGCAAATCACATATTTAACACGTGGTTACTTTGCGAAGGACTTCCAAAGGTGTGAGTATGAGAGGAATTATATCTTATGAAAGCTTCAATCCGTTTTCTAAAATGAACTAGCAACACTGACTTCTTGAGAATACTCATGAATTGGGTTTAATTTACACCAATTTTTGATGGGGAAGAGGTTTGAATTATGTTTGGATTACTCTCAATAATGTACTTTTGTGAGTAGGTAATGGCATCATGGAAATAAACTTTTATAACTATATTTAGCTACGTTGTTTGCCGGTTAGCTAAACACAATCTCTCCAAAACTCTTAAGATATTTTCTAACATGATTATAAGATGCCACAGATTATTATAGATCTTCAAAGTTTCAAAACTTCCAATGATAATTATTCCTATGTTAAAATTAATTTTATAGAGAAAGGAATTATACTAGATCCTAAACGTATAAAATATATGAATCATATTTCATCTAGCTATATTTTTTAATTAAAAAAAAGAGGATCATAGAAATAAAACACCTCAAAAATATATTCAATATCCATAAGCTGCTCATTCCCTTCCTATTTAGTGAGCATATTTGTCATTTTATTCCATGGACTTCTCAGAATTGTAAGATTTTGTGGAATGTTTTCTACAACTTCATACAATATCCCAACCCCTAAGGGTAATGCTCCTGGAGTTTAGTGTCTAAAATAAAATTCATATAAGCAATCTTCTTCTCCCATTTTTATTTTTATGAACCTTAGGAGGAAGGCTTCATGGACAGAATTCACGGCAAAATACTTCATGTTTTATGGCCTGGATAAAATTGCAGTATATAGTTGTACTTCTTTTGAAAGAAAAAAAAAACAAGATACAGAATAAACACATAAACTATTTGGAGTACCTGTCATCTATGACACTTATAACTGCTCATGACCAGGAATCGAACATACAGCACGGAGTCAATCCAATAGTGTACTTTCATTATTACCGACATTACAGCTGAAGATTTTTAAAGAAGCATATTATAAAAGCAGGAACAAAAAAACAAACAAAATATTACGAATATGTCTTCATTGCAATCCCACTTCTCAAGCTCACATTCTTGCAATGTTAATTTTTTGCTACATTACCACGTGCTAACAGACATCAATTTTTATTTATATTTCTACTTATCTCCAGCATCTCCGAGATATTGTTATTAATTCAGAACGACGATTTTCTCACATTTAACAAGGATGCTTTATAAACATATACCCGGTTTGTTTTTATTTAAATAATATAATTTTACTTGGGGCTCCGTATATCTTAAACGCTAAGAAAAAAAGATAAAAATAAAACAAAACTCAAAAGGTTAGCATTGTCATATTTCGTAGATACTGAAAATATCAAGTCTTCACTTTTCTAACGTGCACTTGCAACAATAGAGTAGTATGTTATAGCAGCAGTGGTCTCATATACACACATGCATACACACTCAACACACATGCATACACACGCGCACACACAAGCGAACACACACAAGCACAAACACACACAGAAACACACACACTCATATATATATATATATATATATTATATATATATATATATATATATATATATATATATATATATATATATATATATATATATATATATCCAGATAAGAACATTACATATGTAAAAACATGAATCAATTTTTACCCCAACCGGGACTCGAACCTAGGACTTTTAATTACTAAGTCAAGGCGCTACCACTACACCACAGAAGGTTAAAAGGAATCCAACCTATAGCTTATATCTGCTATACTTAGGAATGAACGCATTCTAACTGAATGCCACTATGTTCATATTACAGATTCCCCAACCTCACTCGTGGCTTTATTTTAGCATTTAATTCAATTTCCAATCTCGTTCGGGCCATGATATTATCAAATAAGCACATTACATATGTGAAAACATGAATCATTTTTTACCCCGACTGGGACTCGAACCTAGGACTTATGATTACTAAGTCAAGGCGCTACCATTACACCACAGAAGGTTAAAAGGAATCCAACCTTATAGCTTATATCTGCTATACTTAGGAATGAACGTATTCTAACTGAATGCCACTATGTTCATATTACAGATTCCCCAACCTCACTCGTGGCTTCATTTTAGCATTTAATTCAATTCCCAATCTCGTTCGGGCCATGAAATTATCAAATAAGCACATTACATATGTGAAAACATGAATCATTTTTTACCCCGACCGGGACTCGAACCTAGGACTTATGATTACTAAGTCAAGGCGCTACCACTACACCACAGAAGGTTAAAAGGAATCCAACCTTATAGCTTATATCTGCTATACTTAGGAATGAACGCATTCTAACTGAATGCCACTATGTTCATATTACAGATTCCCCAACCTCACTCGTGGCTTCATTTTAGCATTTAATTCAATTCCCAATCTCGTTCGGGCCATGAAATTATCAAATAAGCACATTACATATGTGAAAACATGAATAATTTTTTACCCCGACCAGGAATCGAACCTAGGACTTATGATTACTAAGTCAAGGCGCTACCACTACACCACAGAAGGTTAAAAGGAATCCAACCTTATAGCTTATATCTGCTATACTTAGGAATGAACGCATTCTAACTGAATGCCACTATGTTCATATTACAGATTCCCCAACCTCACTCGTGGCTTCATTTTAGCATTTAATTCAATTCCCAATCTCGTTCGGGCCATGTAATTATCAAATAAGCACATTACATATGTGAAAACATGAATCATTTTTTACCCCAACCGGGACTCGAACCTAGGACTTATGATTACTAAGACTAGGCGCTACCACTACACCACAGAAGTTTAAAATGAATCCAACCTTATAGCTTATATCTGCTATACTTAGGAATGAACGCATTCTAACTGAATGCCACTATGTTCATATTACAGATTCCCCAACCTCACTGGTGGCTTCATTTTAGCATTTAATTCAATTTCCAATCTCGTTCAGGACATGATATTATCTAAAATATAAATGCTAAAATGAAGCCACGAGTGAGGCTGGGGAATCTGTAATATGAACATAGTGGCATTCAGTTAGAATGCATTCATTCCTAAGTATAACAGATATAAGCTATAAGGTTGGATTACTTTTAACCTTCTGTGGTGTAGTGGTAGCGACTTGACTTAGTAATCATAAGTCCTAGGTTCGAGTCCCGGTCGGGGGAAAAAAATGATTCATGTTTTCACATATGTAATGTGCTTATTTGATCATTTCATGGCCCGAACGAGATTGGGAA
>JAXCGZ010021075.1:7500-20000 GCA_037179515.1 Halocaridina rubra | reverse complement strand
CATTTCATGGCCCGAACGAGATTGGGAATTGAATTAAATGCTAAAATGAAGCCACCAGTGAGGTTGGGGAATCTGTAATATGAACATAGTGGCATTCAGTTAGAATGCGTTCATTCCTAAGTATAGCAGATATAAGCTATAAGGTCTGATTCCTTTTAGCCTTCTGTGGTGTAGTGGTAGCGCCTTGACTTAGTAATCATAAGCCATAGGTTCGAGTCCCAGTTGGGGTAAAAAATGATTCATGTTTTCACATATGTAATGTGCTTATTTGATCATTTCATGGCCCGAATGAGATTGGTAATTGAATTAAATGCTAAAATGAAGCCACGAGTGAGGTTGGGGAATCTGTAATATGAACATAGTGGCATTCAGTTAGAATGCGTTCATTCCTAAGTATAGCAGATATAAGCTATAAGGTTGGATTCTTTTTACCTTTCTGGTGTAGTGGTAGCGCCTTGACTTAGTAATCATAAGTCCTAGGTTCGACTCCCGGTCGGGGTAAAAAATTATTCATGTTTTCACATATGTAATGTGCTTATTTGATAATTTCATGGCCCGAACGAGATTGGGAATTGAATTAAATGCTAAAATGAAGCCACAAGTGAGGTTGGGGAATCTGTAATATGAACATAGTGGCATTCAGTTAGAATGCGTTCATTCCTAAGTATAGCAGATATAAGCTATAAGGTTGGATTCCTTTTAACCTTCTGTGGTGTAGTGGTAGCGCCTTGACTTAGTAATCATAAGTCCTAGGTTCGAGTCCCGGGCGGGGTAAAAAATGATTCATGTTTTCACATATGTAATGTGCTTATTTGATAATTTCATGGCCCGAACGAGATTGGGAATTGAATTAAATGCTAAAATGAAGCCACGAGTGAAGTTGGGGAATCTGTAATATGAACATAGTGGCATTCAGTTAGAATGCGTTCATTCCTAAGGATAGCAGATATAAGCTATAAGGTTGGATTCCTTTTAACCTTCTGTGGTGTAGTGGTAGCGCCTTGACTTAGTAATCATAAGCCATAGGTTCGAGTCCCAGTTGGGGTAAAAAATGATTCATGTTTTCACATATGTATTGTGCTTATTTGATCATTTCATGGCCCGAATGAGATTGGTAATTGAATTAAATGCTAAAATGAAGCCACGAGTGAGGTTGGGGAATCTGTAATATGAACATAGTGGCATTCAGTTAGAATGCGTTCATTCCTAAGTATAGCAGATATAAGCTATAAGGTTGGATTCCTTTTAACCTTCTGTGGTGTAGTGGTAGCGCCTTGACTTAGTGATCATAAGCCATTGTTTCGAGTCCCAGTTGGGGTAAAAATTGATTCATGTTTTCACATATGTAATGTGCTTATTTGATCATTTCATGGCCCGAATGAGATTGGTAATTGAATTAAATGCTAAAATGAAGCCACGAGTGAGGTTGGGGAATCTGTAATATGAACATAGTGGCATTCAGTTAGAATGCGTTCATTCGTAAATATAGCAGATATAAGCTATAAGGTTGGATTCATTTTAACCTTCTGTGGTGTAGTGGTAGCGCCTTGACTTAGTAATCATAAGTCCTAGCTTCAAGTCCCAGTCGGGTTAAAAAAATGATTCATGTTTTCACATATGTAATGTGCTTATTTGATAATTTCACGGCCCGAACGAGATTGGGAATTGAATTAAATGCTAAAATGAAGCCACGTGTGAGGTTGGGGAATCTTTAATATGAACATAGTGGCATTCAGTTAGAATGCGTTCATTCCTAAGTATAGCAGATATAAGCTATAAGGTTGGATTTCTTTTAACCTTCTGTGGTGTAGTTGTAGCGCCATGACTTAGTAACCATAAGTCCTAGGTTCGAGTCCCGGTCGGGGTAAAAAAAAAAATGATTCATATATATATATATATAAATATATATATATATATATATATATATATATATATATATATATATATATATATATATATATATATATATATATATATATATATATATATATATATATATATATATATATATATATATATATATATATATATATATATATATATATATATATATATATATATATATATATATATATATATATATATATATATATATATATATATATATATATATATATATATATATATATATATATATATATATATATATATATAAATATCAAATAAGCACATTACATATGTGAAAACATTATTCATATATATATATATATATATATATATATATATATATATATATATATATATATATATATATATATATATATATGAATCATTTTTTTTTACCCCGACCGGGACTCGAACCTAGGACTTATGATTACTAAGTCAAGGCGCTACCACTACACCACAGAAGGTTAAAAGGAACCCAACCTTATAGCTTATATCTGCTATACATAGGAATGAACGCATTCTAACTGAATGCCACTATGTTCATATTACAGATTCCCCAACCTCACTCGTGGCTTCATTTTAGCATTTAATTCGATTCCCAATCTCATTTGGGCCATGAAATAACCAAATAGCACATTACATATGTGAAAACATGAATCATTTTTTTACCCCGACCGGGACTCGAACCTAGGACTTATGATTACTAAGTCAAGGCGCTACCACTACACCACAGAAGGTTAAAAGGAACCCAACCTTATAGCTTATATCTGCTATACATAGGAATGAACGCATTCTAACTGAATGCCACTATGTTCATATTACAGATTCCCCAACCTCACTCGTGGCTTCATTTTAGCATTTAATTCGATTCCCAATCTCATTTGGGCCATGAAATAACCAAATAGCACATTACATATGTGAAAACATGAATCATTTTTTACCCCGACCGGGACTCGAACCTAGGACTTATGATTACTAAGTCAAGGCGCTACCACTACACCACAGAAGGTTAAAATGAACCCAACCTTATAGCTTATATCTGCTATACATAGGAATGAACGCATTCTAACTGAATGCCACTATGTTCATATTACAGATTCCCCAACCTCACTCGTGGCTTCATTTTAGCATTTAATTCGATTCCCAATCTCATTTGGGCCATGAAATAACCAAATAGCACATTACATATGTGAAAACATGAATCATTTTTTTACCCCGACCGGGACTCGAACCTAGGACTTATGATTACTAAGTCAAGGCGCTACCACTACACCACAGAAGGTTAAAAGGAACCCAACCTTATAGCTTATATCTGCTATACATAGGAATGAACGCATTCTAACTGAATGCCACTGCGTTCATTCCTATGTATAGCAGATATAAGCTATAAGGTTGGGTTCCTTTTAACCTTCTGTGGTGTAGTGGTAGCGCCTTGACTTAGTAATCATAAGTCCTAGGTTCGAGTCCCGGTCGGGGTAAAAAATGATTCATGTTTTCACATATGTAATGTGCTATTTGGTTATTTCATGGCCCAAATGAGATTGGGAATCGAATTAAATGCTAAAATGAAGCCACGAGTGAGGTTGGGGAATCTGTAATATGAACATAGTGGCATTCAGTTAGAATGCGTTCATTCCTATGTATAGCAGATATAAGCTATAAGGTTGGGTTCCTTTTAACCTTCTGTGGTGTAGTGGTAGCGCCTTGACTTAGTAATCATAAGTCCTATGTTCGAGTCCCGGTCGGGGTAAAAAATGATTCATGTTTTCACATATGTAATGTGCTATTTGGTTATTTCATGGCCCAAATGAGATTGGGAATCGAATTAAATGCTAAAATGAAGCCACGAGTGAGGTTGGGGAATCTGTAATATGAACATAGTGGCATTCAGTTAGAATGCGTTCATTCCTATGTATAGCAGATATAAGCTATAAGGTTGGGTTCCTTTTAACCTTCTGTGGTGTAGTGGTAGCGCCTTGACTTAGTAATCATAAGTCCTAGGTTCGAGTCCCGGTCGGGGTAAAAAATGATTCATGTTTTCACATATGTAATGTGCTATTTGGTTATTTCATGGCCCAAATGAGATTGGGAATCGAATTAAATGCTAAAATGAAGCCACGAGTGAGGTTGGGGAATCTGTAATATGAACATAGTGGCATTCAGTTAGAATGCGTTCATTCCTATGTATAGCAGATATAAGCTATAAGGTTGGGTTCCTTTTAACCTTCTGTGGTGTAGTGGTAGCGCCTTGAATTAGTAATCATAAGTCCTAGGTTCGAGTCCCGGTCGGGGTAAAAAATGATTCATGTTTTCACATATGTAATGTGCTATTTGGTTATTTCATGGCCCAAATGAGATTGGGAATCGAATTAAATGCTAAAATGAAGCCACGAGTGAGGTTGGGGAATCTGTAATATGAACATAGTGGCATTCAGTTAGAATGCGTTCATTCCTATGTATAGCAGATATAAGCTATAAGGTTGGGTTCCTTTTAACCTTCTGTGGTGTAGTGGTAGCGCCTTGACTTAGTAATCATAAGTCCTAGGTTCGAGTCCCGGTCGGGGTAAAAAATGATTCATGTTTTCACATATGTAATGTGCTATTTGGTTATTTCATGGCCCAAATGAGATTGGGAATCGAATTAAATGCTAAAATGAAGCCACGAGTGAGGTTGGGGAATCTGTAATATGAACATAGTGGCATTCAGTTAGAATGCGTTCATTCCTATGTATAGCAGATATAAGCTATAAGGTTGGGTTCCTTTTAACCTTCTGTGGTGTAGTGGTAGCGCCTTGACTTAGTAATCATAAGTCCTAGGTTCGAGTCCCGGTCGGGGTAAAAAAAAAAAAAAAAAAAAAAAATGATTCATGTTTTCACATATGTAATGTGATATATATATATATATATATATATATATATATATATATATATATATATATATATATATATATATATATATATTATATATATATATATATATATATATATATATATATATATATATATATATATATATATATATATATATATATATATATATATATATATATATATATATATATATATATATATATATATATATATATATATATATATATATATATATATATATATATATATATATATATATATATATGAATCATTTTTTACCCCGACTGGGACTCGAACCTAGGACTTGTGATTACTAAGTCAAGGTGCTACCACTACAAAACAGAAGTATAGCAGATATAAGCTATATGGTTGGATTTCTTTTAACCTTCTGTGGTGTAGTGGTAGCGCCTTGAATTTGTAATCATAAGTCCTAGGTTCGAGTACTGGTCGGGGTAAAAAATGATTCATGTTTTCACATATGTAATGAGCTTAAATGGTTATATATATATATATATATATATATATATATATATATATATATATATATATATATATATATATATATATATATATATATATATATATATATATATATATATATATATATATATATATATATATATATATATATATATATATATATATATATATATATATATATATATATATATATATATATATATATATAGTATATATATATATATATATATATATATATATATATATATATATATATATATATATATATATATATATATATATATATATATATATATATATATATATATATATATATATATATATATATATATATATATATATATATATATATATATATATATATATATATATATATATATATATATAAATATATATATATATATATATATATATATATATATATATATATATATATATATATATATATATATATATATATATATACATACATATATATATATATATATATATATATATATATATATATATATATATATATATATATATATATATATATATATATATATATATATATATATATATATATATATATATATATATATATATATATATATATATATACATATATATATATATATATATATATATATATATATATATATATATATATATATATATATATATATATATATATGTATATATATATATATATATATATATATATATATATATATATATATATATGTATATATATATATATATATATATATATATACATATATATACATACATATATATATATATATATATATATATATATATATATATATATATATATATATATATATATATATATATATATATATATATATATATATATATATATATATATATATATATATATATATATAAATATATATATATATATATATATATACATATATATACATATATATATATATATATATATATATATATATATATATATATATATATATATATATATATATATATATATATATATATATATATATATATATATATATATATATACATATATATATATATATATATATATATATATATATATATATATATATATATATATATATATATATATATATATATATATATATATATATATATATATATATATATATATATATATATATATATATATGTATATATATATATATATATATATATTTATATATATATATATATATATATATATATATATATATATATATATATATATATATATATATACATATATATATATATATATATATATATATATATATATATATATATATATATATATATATATATATATATATATATATATATATATATATATATATATATATATATATACATACATATATATATATATATATATATATATATATATATATATATATATATATATATATATATATATATATATATATATATATATATATATATATATATATATATATATATATATATATATATATATATATATATATATATATATATATATATATATATATATATATATATATATATATATATATATATATATATATATATATATATATATATATATATATATATATATATATATTTATATATATATGAATATATATATATATATATATATATATATATATATATATATATATATATATATATATATATATATATATATATATATATATATATATATATATATATATATATATATGAATATATATATATATATATATATATATATATATATATATATATATATATATATATATATATATATATATATATATATATATATATATATATATATATATATATATATATATATATATATATATATATATATATATATATATATATATATATATATATATATATATATACATATATAGGCAATCTCAGTTATGATGAGAGGCTGAGGGAATTAGACTTACCATCACTCGAAGCTAGAAGATTGAGGGGGGATATGGTGACAGTCTTTAAATTCCTTCATGGTTATGATAGAGTGGATAGGGATCGATATTTTGATATGGCTGGCTCTAGAACTAGAGGTCATAGTTTGAAGCTTCATAAGAAAACTTCTTTGCAGGATGAAAGGAAATACTTTTTCAGTGTAAGAGTAGTTGATAATTGGAATTCGCTAAGCGAGGAGGTAGTTAATGCTATCTCAATCCATAGTTTCAATGACAGATATGATAAGTATCACTAAGTATAAAATGGAAACGATCAGGAGACGGGAAGATACGAGCTTTGGGCTCTTTCCCGTAAACACAATTAGGTAATCACAATTAGGTAATCACACACACACATGTGTATATATATATATATATATATATATATATATATATATATATATATATATATATATATATATATATATATATATATATATATATATATATATATAATATATATATATATATATATATATATATATATATATATATATATATATATATATATATATATATATATATATATATATATATATATATATATATATATATATATATATATATATATTTATATATATATATATATATATATATATATATATATATATATATATATATATATATATATATATATATATATATATATATATATATATATATATATATATATATATATATATATATATATATATATATATATATATATATATATATATATATATATATACTTTTTTATGTTGTGTAGTTGGTAGTGCCTTGGCTTAGTAATTATAAGTACAAATTTCAAATTCCGGTCAGGGTAAAACTGATTTATGTTTTCACATATGGTAATGTGCTTATTTTGTTATTGTTGTTCCCAATGAGATTGAATTTTGAATTAAACTCGAAAATGAAACCATGAGTGAGTTTGGGGGAAACTGTAATATGAACATAGTGGCATTCAGTTAGAATGCGTTCATTCCTGGTATAGCGGGTGTATACTGCAAGGTCTGTTTCTCTTTTAGACCTTCTGTGGTGTAGTTGAAAGTGCCTTGGCTTAGTAATTATAATCCCAGGTTCAAGTCCAGGTCGGGGTAAAAATGTTTCATATATATATATATATATATATATATATATATATATATATATATATATATATATATATATATATATATATATATATATATATATATATATGTATATATATATATATATATATATATATATATATATATATATATATATATATATATATATATATATATATATATATATATATATATATATATATATATATATATATATATATATATATATATATATATATATATATATATATATATATATATATGTATATATATAATATATATATATATATATATATATATATATATATATATATATATATATATATATATATATATATATATATATATATATATATATATATATATATATATATATATATATATATATATATATATATATATATATATATATATATATATATATATATATATATATATATATATATATATATATATATATATATATATATATATATATATATATATATATATATAGATATATATATATATATATATATATATATATATATATATATATATATATATATATATATATATATATATATATATATATATATATATATATATATATATATATATATATATATATATATATATATATATATATATATATATATATATATCGACATGGGAAAAAAATAGGCAGATGGTCTTTGATGATATAGTTACCAATATAATTCTTCACAATTGCTCTAATCATATATCTGGCTTAGGACTAGAAATGAAAGTTATTTGCCTTCAAGTGAATTTTTCGACATTCCACTAGGGATACGTGATAGGGAATGGTTAAATATTGATTCCTAAAAGAAGTAGAAATGATGACATAAAGCAACTGGGTGGTTCTGAAGGTCACCCGATCTAACACCTCATGATCTTTTCTTGCTGAGCGCACTAAAAGTTTTAATTCACCGTTTTCTGAATATATGGAAAGAATTTAAAGAGAATGAAATGCTCTGCAGTTAACACAGAACTGTAATAAAAGTATTCAGAAGAAACGATAGTTGTATTCAGCATTAATATGAATAATAAATTGAGCATTTTGTACATGGAAATTAGACTTGTGTGTAAAATCCAATATGATGAGGAAATACCTATAATTTCTGCATATCATATTTTGTACACCAAGCTAGGTATTTTGATAATATTAGTTTGGTCAACAAATTGAAAATCCGCTTTTTTTTTGGGTATTGATGAGTTAATGCTTATACATAAGCACATATACACATGCCTCATTCCCCCTTCTAATGGGAGTGGCCGAGAAAAGCAACGCACATTTACCACAATCCACACATACCTCAGCCACTATTCTCAGCTCATTGGGGGCAAAGGTTTGCCACATCTCTTCCCCCCTCCAACCTGCTTGGGTCATCCACAAGGAAGGCGGGCAAGGATATTCTACAATGAGGCCAGACAGCTACAGCTGGTTTACCCCAACAACTTCAACACATGGCAACTCCCCTCACACCCGTCCATCACAGTTCACTAAGAGAAAAGGTACTAGAAATCCATTTGGCTAGCGTAATCTATTTACAATTTTCCTCTGCTCATTCCTCTCTCTTGCACGGCCTCTTCCCTGTTTAACTACCATTCCACATGCATTCAGTGCTCTTTTCATGCCATCCATCCTTTTCATTCTAGGTCTCCCTCTTGACCTAACTCCAATCACTTCTGCATTCCACACTTTTTTCACTATTCGTTGATCACTCATCCATTCCATGTGCCCAAACTAAATCAACACTCTCTGATCTAACCTGTCCGACAGCTTCATTCCAGCACCCATACTCTGTATGACATCCTCATTCCTTACTCTATCT
This sequence comes from Halocaridina rubra, assembly GCA_037179515.1. Taxonomy (NCBI): domain Eukaryota; kingdom Metazoa; phylum Arthropoda; class Malacostraca; order Decapoda; family Atyidae; genus Halocaridina; species Halocaridina rubra. The sequence goes on along the minus strand of JAXCGZ010021075.1, from coordinate 9,905 downwards.
GTTCTAGATACACCAATCATACTTATTAAACACCTCATCTCCTTTTCTTTTAACTTATTCCTTTCATCCTCTCTTGCATTCCAAGTCTCTGCTCCATATAATGCCGTCGGCACAATCACACCTTCATATATCCTTCTCTTTGCATTCATTCCCAAATATCTATATCTCATTACACTTTTCAACCCACACAGACATTTACTTGCTTTCTTCACTCTCTGATTTACCTCCACATTCACTCATCCACTCCTTGATAGATGAAACTCCAGATTCCTAAAACTCTCAACTACTTCAAGTAACTCCCCATTCACTCCTACATTCAATCTGCCTACATTAGCACTATTTGTGCATCTCATGACTTTACTTTAAAAAATATTAACTCTCAACTTCCTTTTCTCACACACACTAGCAAACTCAGTCACAAAATTATTCAATTCATTCTCAGTTTCAGCCAACAGTATCATCCGCACATCCTCTTCCTCTCTTGAACCCACGCAGTTCCTCCCCAATCAGTCTCTCAGTACCTTTCCTAATTCTCTCGATTAACACTCTTCCATGCACCTTACCAACTACACTCAACAAACTAATTCCTCTAAAACTACTACACTAATACTAATTGCCTTCACTTTTGTGAAATGGAACTACATATGCACTCCTCCAATCTACTGGGACCCTCCCTTTCCTGACACATACGTTCAACAATCAAACCATCCATTCTACTAATGCCTACCTACATTTTGACAACCATGCAGCATGACACCCATCTATCCCTTGTGCTTTACCTGCTTCCATTGCTTCCAATGCAAAATGTACCTCCTCTTTTGTTATTTCTCAATCATTCTCGTAACGTAACATTATCATTCTTCTTTCGTTTCCTTTAGCCAAAGTCTCTGTCTGTCTATCATCTTCCTCATTCAGTAGGTTCTTGAAATGTACAGCCCATCTCTCTCTCACCTTTACTTCATCTACTAGCAATTGCCCATCTGCTACTTTCATCCTCTCCTCCCAACCACACTCACCTTTTCTAACTCTTTTCACTTACTTCCAAAGCATCTTCTTAATCCTTTGAAAATCTCAGAGAAGTATCAACCCCACCTTACATCTGCTTCTCACATTGCTTCCTTACCATTGTTATTAATAGTCTTGCATCTTGGTGCTTTTGCCTAAGGGTAGATTTAAACACATATTTCAATTTTTCTCAATTTACTGTTTTCCTTCAAACCATGTGCAGGGTGAAATTACTTTGAGGGCTTGGGAGACTGATTGGTTTCCTTGAGGATGCTTTCTCCTTGCTTATAGCTTCTCAATATATCTGGGTTATTTTTCCTTTCTAAACCCACCAAGATTGTTTTTTCCTCCAGGTGTTCTTGACAATCATGGAGTAAGTGTTGGCTTGCATGTTGCATTGGTTCAATCACGTTGGCCATTTACTTCAGACGTTCACATATTTTTATTAAGTATTTTAATTTTTAGTGTTTATTGTGAATATATTGTTGCTGTTGCTAATTTTATAAATTTTATCTTGGTATGACTTAATTTTTTCTTTATTTCAAGTTTTTTTGCTCTCTGGTTGTAATGAATTAAATTCTGACGTTACGTGTGATAACTTAATTAGAGTTGTATGCAATGCTCTAATATCAGAGACCTTCATGACAACACTGAGATCTTACTATCGCCTCTGGCCAGCATTACCTTTGTTATTACTCAGAAATTTGTTTCTCAGATGCAGTATATATCTGAAATGTTTATTCTTGTCTAGAGGAAATCGTTTCTTTTGAAGTCTGATGTCTTTCTTATCACTCTTATTATGACAGCTTACATCTGCAGTGGCTTCTTTGTCTATCTAAGTTATGATAATATTTGAAGCATCCAAAAAGCTTTATATATCTTTTTTTTTTTTTTTACCGTAGTCCATGCCTTGAATATGGTATATTTGAGTGTTTTGCTAATAAGATAGCAGCTGTACATCAGGCTAATGGGAAGGCTTAAATTATTCTTGTTAGTGACTCTAATGCTCACCACAGAGGGTGGTTAAGCACTGTTTCACCTACTAATTGACAATGTGTTGCAGTCTTTAGTTTTGCAAAAGAGTTTGGGTGTGAGAAATTATTTACGAAAGTCAAACATATAATATGTCAGAAAGCTTCCTAGACTTTCTCTTGACTGGATCTCCTGCTGTTATCACTTCTAGTGTTTGTTCCTTCCTTGGGGTCAACATATCCCTGTGTTCTTTTTGCAACTGTTAAAAGCTACCGAGACAATCCAGCAGAGTCATTTTCTCGCAAACTCTACCATATTTCATGGGAAAATTGAGATGCTGTCTTGTGTACCTTTGTTAATAATAATTGACCAGTCATTTGTAATCAAGATATGATTAAATTATCAAAAACATATGGGTAGCATCATTG
>JAXCGZ010021075.1:0-2500 GCA_037179515.1 Halocaridina rubra | reverse complement strand
GTTAAAAGGAATACAATCTAATAGCTTATATCTGCTATACTTAGGAATGAACGCATTCTAACTGAATGCCACTATGTTCATATTACAAATTCCCCAACCTCACTCGTGGCTTCATTTTAACATTTAATTCTAGTCCCAATCTCATTCGGGCCATGAAATACAAATAAGCACATTACATATGTGAAAACATGAATCATTTTTTACCCCGACCGGGACTCGAACCTAGGACTTATGATTACAAAGTCAAGGCGCTACCACTATACCACAGAAGGTTAAAAGGAATTCAACCTTATAGCTTATATCTGCTATACTTAGGAATGAACGCATTCTAACTGAATGCCACTATGTTCATATTACAAATTCCCCAACCTCACTCGTGGCTTCATTTTAGCATTTAATTCAAGTCCCAATCTCATTCGGGCCATGAAATACAAATAAGCACATTCCATATGGGAAAACATGAATCATTTTTTACCCCGACCGGGACTCGAACCTAGGACTTATGATTACAAAGTCAAGGCGCTACCACTACACACAGAAGGTTAAAAGGAATTCAACCTTATAGCTTATATCTGCTATACTTAGGAATGAACGCATTCTAACTGAATGCCACTATGTTCATATTACAAATTCCCCAACCTCACTCATGGCTTCATTTTAGCATTTAATTCAAGTCCCAATCTCATTCGGGCCATGAAATACAAATAAGCACATTACATATGTGAAAACATGAATCATTTTTTACCCCGACCGGGACTCGAACCTAGGACTTATGATTACAAAGTCAAGGCGCTACCACTACACCATAGAAGGTTAAAAGGAATTCAACCTTATAGCTTATATCTGCTATACTTAGGAATGAACGCATTCTAACTGAATGCCACTATGTTCATATTACAAATTCCCCAACCTCACTCGTGGCTTCATTTTAGCATTTAATTCAAGTCCCAATCTCATTCGGGAAATGAAATACAAATAAGCACATTACATATGTGAAAACATGATTCATTTTTTACCCCGACCGGGACTCGAACCTAGGACTTATGATTACAAAGTCAAGGCGCTACCACTACACCACAGAAGGTTAAAAGGAATTCAACCTTATAGCTTATATCTGCTATACTTAGGAATGAACGCATTCTAACTGAATGCCACTATGTTCATATTACAAATTCCCCAACCTCACTCGTGGCTTCATTTTAGCATTTAATTCAAGTCCCAAACTCTTTCGGGCCATGAAATACAAATAAGCACATTACATATGTGAAAACATGAATCATTTTTTACCCTGACCGGGACTCGAACCTAGGACTTATGATTGCAAAGTCAAGGCGCTACCACTACACCACAGAAGGTTAAAAGGAATTCAACCTTATAGCTTATATCTGATATACTTAGGAATGAACGCATTCTAACTGAATGCCACTATATTCATATTAAAAATTCCCCAACCTCACTCGTGGCTTCATTTTAGCATTTAATTCAAGTCCCAATCACATTCGGGCCATGAAATACAAATAAGCACATTACATATGTGAAAACATGAATCATTTTTTACCCCGACCGGGACTCGAACCTAGGACTTATGATTACAAAGTCAAGGCGCTACCACTACACCACAGAAGGTTAAAAGGAATTCAACCTTATAGCTTATATCTGCTATACTTAGGAATGAACGCATTCTAACTGAATGCCACTATCTTCATATTACAAATTCCCCAACCTCACTCGTGGCTTCATTTTAGCATTTAATTCAAGTCCCAATCTCATTCGGGCCATGAAATACAAATAAGCACATTACATATGTGAAAACATGAATCATTTTTTACCCCGACCGGGATTCGAACCTAGAACTTATGATTACAAAGTCAAGGCGCTACCACTACACCACAGAAGGTTAAAAGGAATTCAACCTTATAGCTTATATCTGCTATACTTAGGAATGAACGCATTCTAACTGAATGCCACTATGTTCATATTACACATTCCCCAACCTCACTCGTGGCTTCATTTTAGCATTTAATTCAAGTCCCAATCTCATTCGGGCCATGAAATACAAATAAGCACATTACATATGTGAAAACATGAATCATTTTTTACCCCGACCGGGACTCGAACCTAGGACTTATGATTACAAAGTCAAGGCGCTACCACTACACCACAGAAGGTTAAAAGGAATTCAACCTTATAGCTTATATCTGCTATACTTAGGAATGAACGCATTCTAACTGAATGCCACTATGTTTATATTACAAATTCCCCAACCTCACTCGTGGTTTCATTTTAGCATTTAATTCAAGTCCCAATCTCATTCGGGCCATGAAATACAAATAAGCACATTACATATGTGAAAACATGAATCATTTTTTACCCCGACCGGGACTCGAACCTAGGACTTATGATTACAAAGTCAAGGCGCTACCACTACACCACAGAAGGTTAAAAGGAATTCAACCTTATAGCTTATATCTGCTATACTTAGGAATGAACGCATTCTAAC
>JAXCGZ010021074.1:60000-85451 GCA_037179515.1 Halocaridina rubra | reverse complement strand
ATAAACAGAAAAGTTGGAGATGGTGGATTTAGGCTAGATGCCCTTCCTAACTCTCCACAGTCAAATCAAACCCGTGGAATTCGCTTTCCAATTCCTGCACTATAGCACTTGGCTACCACAGCTACCTAAATATACATATATAGTATAGTTTTACATGAAAAAAGACAAGTTGGGTTGGTACTGCTTCCTTGATATCAACTTTCTTGAAATTAATCACAGAAATTAAAAATAAATAAAATATGCATATTGCTAAATAATTCAACCAGTAACATTTATAATGTACTTCTTGATATAAAATCAGAAACTAATAATTTATTTTACAAGTTACTAATAAATAACTCAAATAACTAAAACACCATAAAATCACGATGGACAACCAACAAACCTTTGATAAGTTAATTAAACACAATATGACCTCACCATTAATAGGAAGCTCAATAATGTGCTTGAGTTGAAAACCTACTAAAGCAAGCTTGAACCCACCCTAGGAGGTTAGAAACGACGGTAAAATTGCATTATAGGACCACCTCTATTTTCCAAGTGAAATAAATTTTGTTTTGGTAGTTTTTTATGTGTTTTGAACTAACCTAACCTAACCTAAATTAACCTAACCCCATTATTTCGCTAACTCAGTGCGCGATTTGAAACTGAGTAACGGGCGGCTACAGCAACTCTTCACTTACCAGAAAGCCAGTGATTTTTAACTAACGGTTAATTTTTCCCAGTGATTTTTAACTAACGGTAAATTTTTCAGAGTGAAGGACTAATTTCCGGAGCAAATGAAGGTCAGATTCGCTTAAAACACATAAAAAACTAGCAGAAAACCTTTATTTCAACTGGAAAACAGAGGTGGTCCTATAATGCAATAATACCGAAACGACAATCTAGTCTTAATTTTCCAGTTACTTCTGCCAGTGTCCACCCCAATTGATGGAGGCTGATTGTGACACACAAAACAGTGCACGACTTATCCCTACATTATATATCCTAACTGAAGGCAGAGTGCTTGTTAGGAAATCCTAAGTTTTGTTACTTGTTTAAAATAGCAACCTTTTATGAAGAGAGTGGTGACGTTGTTTTGGAGCAGTAAGAAACAGGAGGACAATAAGTCACAAGAGAAGAATGTTCAGATTGATATCTCAAACCTCAGGGCAAAGACTGACTGGATATTAATTTTTATTCTTATTTCTCCCTCTTTCTTTTGCACATGAAAGAAACCTTGGTATGGGTTCTAGAGCAATAAAATAATTGAAAAATATTTTGAAACAGTGAACTGAATAAAGAATATTTAACCTTAAAACTTTGAAAACATATTTGCAAACTACTTAAATTGTCAACATTACAGGATTATACAGCCACTGCCATAACAGAATTATATTGATGCTGACATTAGAGAATCACAGCTTTGAGTCAAAGTTGGCAAAACACTTGTGTATCAAAGTAGGGTTTTGTTACAAATTAATGATGCACATAACTTACTGATAACGTGTAAACTACAGGAATGCTGATGTTGTCGCTTGCCGCTTTGTGCCACTATTAATCCCCATTCGAAAGGGGGTGGGCAAACATACACTGGAGCAGGGATATTAAGGCTGGATGCATTTCCTGAATACCTCTCGGTGGCCTCAAACATTGCGATGTTAGGCTCATCCTAGTTGAGTGGTCTAACCACTGCAATAACACTAGTAATATCTGAAGCAGGAGAAGGTACGCAACATGTAAAGCATATGTTTTGGTTCTCAATTTAATCTGAAAACACTTCATTGCAGATTTGTTAACATACAGTACTGGGATAAAAACAGCAAAGAGTATTTCATGCTGCCATGTCTTGAAGTTACAGATCAGTGGTAGAGCACATAAGTTGGGAAGTGAATAACGAGGATTTGACTTCAATACAGGGTGTTAGGAAGGACATCTATCCTAAATCCCCCAGCTCCAACATGTATGTCCACTCTCATTCGAATTTGAACTAGTTGTGACATAAAAAAGGTTGCTTTATTTCTTGAGGTTACAACCTCCACACCCCTCTGCATTACAGACTGTGAACTAGTAAAAAATTTAACTTATGAAATATCCTTTATAAAAGCAGTTCTATGAATTATTTAATATGCCAAAAACCGAGTCTCATTATGATAAGTAACTTCCAGAAGCTAAATAACCGCGCAACTTATAAGGTCAGGTTAGGTTAAAGTGACTTGCTTTGTATAGATGAATCACCTTGGAGCACCCAGGGGGTTACTCTTCTTTACAATAAATTCTTCATGTTTTCCCATCACTTTCAAGTTGTTTCCTTGATAACCTCAATGCATTACAAGACTCCCTTAATTAACCACTGACACCAGGTCCTTAACCAGTAATAGGGTCCATTAACAAATCAAGAATAAAATACAATATTACATAATCGGAACTCTGGTAAATTGCATAACATTACAAATGATCCAGCTCCTCAATCAGAGACCTTAGAAACGAGATGAAAACTGCTTGTCTTAATGCAAACGGTTAAGATTCGTTTTCTGCAACCTTTCCCTAGCTTACCCGAGAAATCAACGTTACCACCACTTCCTGATATAAAGCGCTCCTGTACAAACACCAAAATTCACCCTATTGAGGTAAGTAAGAGTTCAAATTTGAGTTAGGTTGGGCTAGGAGTACTTAATATTAGGTAATTTAAACACCCACTGATGTAAACCACTCTCGGCCATAACACAATAAATAGCGATACTCGAGTATAACAATTATCAGATCAATTTAAAAAACATCAAAGCCTATCATAAAAATATTGCTTAGTCCAAAAAATGAAAGGGGTGCATAATACGAGTCTTAACCACGCATAATAATAATACTTCTAACGCATAAAAAAAAAAAATAATAATCTTGTAAAGAAGAGTAACCCCTGGGTGCTCTAGGGGCAAGTCACTTTACCTAAACTATTAATTTCTGGGATTATTTAACTTTACAAAGGGTTGTGGGGGATTACACCTCCTTCCAAGATCCAGGCAGTTTACAGTTTAGCGGGCCATGCCGCTCAATGACCTCATCCCTCCACTCAGGTAAGTAGTTCGACTGAAGGTTAGGTAAGTATTTTTAGTTAGGATAGTAAGATGGGGGGTCCCAAGCCCCCCCTGACTAAGAAGTTAGGTAAGTATTTTTAGTTAGGATAGTAAGAAATTGTCTTGTATGCCTATTGTCACCATTTTTGTTGTGTGTTCATCCGCCAGTTCTCTAGTCTGAGCTTATCGCCATCTATTGGTGGGTTTTGAACATTGGTATGCCCCGCTAAACTGTAGGTGTTCCCAAGATCCAATTTATTGTTACCAATATTGGGTTACGTAAGAGAATCAGACTCGTTTTGGTGGACTAGCAGGTCAGGTTAGGTTAACATACTTTATGTGTTTTCAAAGAGGTTTTGTCCCATGACACCATTCCTCTACTACAAGTCAAGTCAGATCAACGTGTTTAAGAAATAAAAAAAAGACGAAAATAGCATAAATAATATAACTTGTTAACTGATTGTGATTTATTTCAATGTAAATATTGCTTACAACCAAAGTAGTAAAATCAAGATTGTTCACTTCACAAAGTAACGATGATTATTATTCTCGACCAAACCTCAACTATTCTATTTCCTATATCGACAAAACATCTATTCAAACACCTTTCATTATTCACAATCACTAAAAGCAAAATAAGTGTCCGTTTTTCATCCGAAACAACATTCTTGTTAAGTTTCTAAAACAGCGACGATGACGAAACGACAAATCTCAAAAGTAAAATTAATTTTTCTTTTAAACTAGACACCAATTCGGGAATTTTTCCTTCGTGATTATTTGCGAATACTTGCAACAACTTTCTCGAGAATGTCTACGAAAGCCATAAAAACGATAATAAATGCCAACATTACCTATAGCGAATTCTCCTTATTTAGCAATTCTTTCTTTTCTTTTTCTTAAACTTCCGTGTAGATAAAGAACGAAAGCCAAGAAATAGACGTAGCCGTGCTGCTACCACCAACGTTGCCAGATTACTAAAATGATTAAAAAGTAAATTCACCATAACAGGTATAGTTAATATGAAGTTCACTGATCACGTTTATAAAATCCTTTGCTTATTAACTTCAAATATATAGCTTTATATAATAATACGGACATTTAATATACCATAATCATGGTCATTATAATCAATTATTGTTAATAATAATAATAAAAAACCTAATATTCGTTTTATGCAACCCTTCCATAGCCAACCCGAGAAATCAGTGTAGCCACCACTTACTAAAATGCGCAGCTCTGATGTATATAACCCCCAAATTCACTCTTTTTAGGTATGTAAAGCTTCAGATTTAAGTTTGGCTAGGTTAGTTAGATTATGTTAGTTAGACTAAGTTAATTAAGTACCCACCGCCACTCACCAATGTAGGCCCTAAAAAAAAAAAAAAAGTTATTTCCGAGAAAAGCTATTATCGGAAAAAAATAGTTTAGTCCAAAAAGAGAAAGGAAGCATAATACAAATCTTAAACAGTAATAATAATAATAATAATAATAATAATAATAATAATAATAATAATAATAATAATAATAATAATAATTATTATTATTATTATTATTATTATTATTATTATTATTATTATTATTATTATTATTATTATTATTATTATTATTAATGACAGGAAGTCAGTGACAACTTCATTAAAGGAAATAGAAACCCAATGTAGAGTATTTTGATTTTTTGTTATTAGATATTAATAATAACTAATTACAAAAAAATCAAGGTTTCCCTTTCCACTGAAAGCGTTATCAAGATTCCAAAGCAATTGCTTATTGAAAAATTATATTTGTAAAGTCTCTTGGTTTGGCTGTGTTGCAAAGAGAACACCTTACTCCACTCCCCCTCCATCACCTCCAGGAACGATTACGCTGACCTGTTTTAAGGGGTTACCTCATCGGCGATCTGCCCATTCGTTAGGCTATTGTCATCAGACCCATCCCCACCACTACACCCACCCCCACCAAAAGAAGTCTGACCCTTATTATTATCATTCGTTAATCTATTATAAATCTAATCTTATCTCTCTTTGCAATATTTTTCACCCTGTCCATTTATGCTAGGCAATTCTAGCACTAATATTACCCGTGTCTCCAACGTAATATTTTCTTTTTATCATCATCATTATCATCGGAGAGCTAATACTAATATTTAATGCATCGATGTCTTTGATTACCCTCGAGGAATTATTATTTATCAGTATTACAAATTATTTGTTGCCCTTAGCGCTGACAAATCTTTTAAGATATTATCACTGATATATGAGCTTATATCTGAATTATATCTATCTATCTGCCTTCTGGCACCTTTTTTTTTTTTTTTTTTTTAAGAGTGTCACACCTGGGACAGGCAGAAACTGCCCTCATCAATAAAGGCCCGGGCACGAGAAAATACCAAGACGAAGGAAGAGAAAAAGGTTAAGGGCAAGGCAGACGTGGACAATTTATCCTTTTACGTTGCATTAACTACCTTAATTTATTATGTCGATATAATAACCAAATTAGATATGGGAGGATATGGCATATAACGTAATTTGGCATTTCAAACATGAAAGAACAGACCTGGAGATAACACAAACCATTATTTAGTTCAAGATTTGCCCCAGTTTACCAGACTCTCACTTACTACCTATAGCGAAATATTCATATTGATTCATGCTATAGAGAGGAAGAGTCACTTCGTTTCAAGAATGTGCAATACTTAAAAAAATGTTGTCTCAAAAAGTGTAATACTGTCTCAGTGGAAACACCGTGTCTTGCTAATGTTAAAATATGATATTAAAATTACATCCTGTATTCCAATATCATCTTATCTTGGTTAGGGAGAGCTAGATAGCTATGCATTCTCGCAAATCACTGGGGAGAAGTCTTATAGGTTCTTCTTATGGCACGTTGTGAATACAAGGTCGAAACTCTCGTTCTTTTCCTACCAATGACGCCTCCTAATGCTAGTTATCATTAGATTCTAATTGTCATTGTGACATAATGAACCACTTCTTAAAGTTATGAGAGTGACAACAGGAAAATAAAGGCCAATTAACGTAGAATGCGTCGCAAGGAATGACTGTACATCGTTTAATGTGTCATAAATAGTCTCCATTCATATGAGGGTGTACACATACATATTGGCGTTATTAGGGAGATTAAGGTTGGATGCCCTTACCAACGCCCCTCGGTGGGTTCGAATCCATGTTAGTCGCTTCCCGACTAGCGTTCTCTATCACTGAGCCTCTCCCCCATCCACTGCTGGGAATTATTACTATAAACAATTATGTAATTATTCTTAGATTTATTCCGCAAATGTAATGCAATAGTATTAGAATCTTTAGAGGAAACTCTTGTAAGTTTTAGAAGTAGGCTTAGTTATTATTATTATTATTATTATTATTATTATTATTATTATTATTATTATTATCATTATTATTATTATTATTATTATTATTATTATTATTTGCCTTACATGGGTAGAATAAATAACCACTCTTTTTCTATGTAAGTATCTAATAATAATTACTTAATTGTGCTTACGGGAAACAGCCCTATGCTCGTAACTCCCCAATTGCTGATCGGTTCCATTTTTGTACTTAGTAATACTTACCATTTTTGTCCTTGGACTTGTGAATTGAGTAAGTATTAACTACTTCCTCACTCTGGAAATTACAGTCATCTACTACTCTTTTTATATATACATAAAAAAAAAACTTCCTTACATCCTGCAAAGTTTTGTGTTTTTATTTTTATGAAGCTTCACACTATATCCTCTAGTTCTAGAACAGCCACATCAAAATACCGATCTCTATCTACTCGGTCAAAACCATGAAGGAATTTAAAAACACTCACCTTATCCCCCCTCATTCTTCTAGCTTCGAGAGATGGTAAGTCTAATTCCCTCAGCCTCTCCTCATAACTGAGATTGCGTATATCGGGCACCAGTTTCGTGGCATGTCTTTGAACTTTATCTACCTATCATGTGTGCTTTTTTGAGTGTGGATTCCAAAAAGGGCAAGATATTCAAGCCTTGGCCCAACATAAGTTACATAAATATTTCTGAATATTTCCTTGTTCATGTGTTTGAAGGCTACCCTTATATTTGCTAAGAAAGCATATGCTGCCCTTACCAATTCCAGAGATAATTCTGCCGGTGTGTTTACTCTTAGATCTCTCTCTCTCATTCTCTGTCTTATGAAGTTTTGGTCCTGTTACTGAGTAACCAAGCTTGGGCCTTTTCGCACTTGAACCCATTCTCATTACCATACGTTTTGGAGTATTGAATTTCATTAGCCATTTTTCTGACTACTCATGCAGACTATTTAGGTAATTTTGAAGTTTTCTACCATTGTTATCGTCTGTTACTTTCTCCACAATCCATCATCTGCAAATATATTCAGGAATGAATTTACAGACTCTGGTAGGCCAAATAAGCATGCAAGGAACAAAAGTGGCCCTAAAACTGAACCATGTGCAACCCCTCCACTAACCTTTCCCCACTCAGACACTGAGTGTCTTACTCTAACCCTTTGTTCCCTTCCTTTTAAGTAAGCTTTTATCCATTGCAAAGCATTTCCATATATTCTCACCATTATTTGCAGCTTCTTAATAAGTCTCCTGGGTGGATTCATACAAAATGCCTTTTGAAAATCTCGATATATGCAATCCGCCCAGCCTCCTTTTTCTAGTAAGATCCAGCTTACCTCATCATACAATGCTAATAAGTTTGTTACTTTTAATCTGCCTTTTCTGAAGCCATGTTTTCTAACTGACAAAAAGTTGAAGGATTTCAGGTAGAGAGAGATGCATTTTCTTAGTAGTTTCTCCATAACTTTGCAAACTATGCTGGCCAAGGAATGCAGCCTATCGCTTAGAGCTGTATCCCTCCTTCCCTTTTAGAAGATAAGTACCATGTTCACTTGTTTCCAGCAGCATGGAATCTCCCAAATTCCAGAGACTTTTCAAATATGGTGCACAGTGCCATAGATATTGGTTTGGAGCATTTCTTAAGTATGTAGGGGGATCAGCAGTACCTGTAGCTTTATGGGCATATATCTCCATAAATGCTTTGCATACCTCTGTGGCTAAAAATATGATGCTCTCTAATACCGGCCTATGAACTCCTATTTCTAAAACCTGAGGGGGTGGAATATTTTTTGCTGTAAGAATATCTTTGCAGCTTTCTTTATCTGTATCAGCCATGCTTCCATCCACTCTCTTTAACTTTAAATCCTGTTCTTTAGCCTTTAGTTTTCCTCTGATAAAGCTGTGGAAAAGTTTGGGATTTTATTTAGCCTTTCCTGGTGATATCTTCTTTCATAATCTCTCTCTGCCTCTCTTCTTTTACCTAAGTAATAATTTCTTACCCTTTTTTTTAAATTAGACAGGCATTTATTTTTCTTACTCCTGTATCTTTCCATAATTTGTCTCTCCACTCCTTAGCTCTCGTACACTCATTATTGAACCATATCTCTTTGCTATGAATAACTCCTATTTTGGTGAAAGGTATGCAAAAGTGACTATCTTCGCATACTCCTCACGAAAGATTTTGTACAATTCTTATGCAGATTTGTTGATAGATAAGGTTCTCCAGCCAATAACAACAAAATGCTTATTAATTTTGATGTAATTTTTTCAGACAGTTCCTCCTCGTGTCATTCTCAGTGCCTCTACTTTTAGGCAGAACTTCTTTGATGATGCACTCCATCAACAACACAGAGTGGTCACTCTTTCCAATTGGTAATTCATAGTCAATTTTTTCAATATCCAACGCATTTCCTATGAATACTAGATCAAGTACATATTGGTGTAGGAAATACCCATGTATCCAATCTGAAATCTTGCCTCAATTGAGTCCAATCTATCTCTCTATGATTAAAATTTCCTAGAATAAAAATTGTACATTTTCTCTCCCATGCGATGTTAACAGCTAAGCTTATGCCTTTGACAGTATCTATATAACTTTCCTCATAAACTTCTAGCCTATGCTGATTCCTTAGTGAGTTATAAACAGCATTTATAATAATAGTTATGTGTGTGCGCGTGTACATACATACATACATACATACATACATACATACATACATACATACATACATACATACATACATACATAGGGATCGATATTTTGATATGGCTGGCTCTAGAACTAGAGGTCATAGTTTGAAGCTTCGTAAGAAAACTTCTTCGCAGGATGTAAGGAAATACTTTTTCAGTGTAGGAGTAGTTGATAATTGGAATTGGCTAAGCGAGGAGGTAGTTAATGCTATCTCAATCCATAGTTTTAAGGACAGGTATGATAAGTATGACTAAGTATAAAATGGAACCGATGAGGAGACGGGAAGATACGAGCTTTGGGCTCTTTCCCGTAAACACAATTAGGTAATCACAATTAGGTAATCACATACATGCCACGAAACTGGTGCCAGAAATACGCAATCTCAGTTATGATGAGAGGCTGAGGGAATTAGACTTACCATCACTCGAAGCTAGAAGAGTGAGGGGGGATATGGTGACAGTCTTTAAATTCCTTCATGGTTATGATAGAGTGGATAGGGATCGATATTTTGATATGGCTGGCTGTAGAACTAGAGGTCATAGTTTGAAGCTTCGTAAGAAAACTTCTTTGCAGGATGTAAGGAAATACTTTTTCAGTGTAGGAGTAGTTGATAATTGGAATTGGCTAAGCGAGGAGGTAGTTAATGGTATCTCAATCCATAGTTTTAAAGACAGGTATGATAAGTATGACTAAGTATAAAATGGAAGCGATGAGGAGACGGGAAGATACGAGCTTTGGGCTCTTTCCCGTAAACACAATTAGGTAATCACAATTAGGTAATCACACACACACACACACACACACACACGAGCTTTGGGCTCTTTCCCGTAAACACAATTAGGTAATTCCAATTAGGTAATTACAGAGAGTAGTTGATAATTGGAATTCGCTAAGCGAGGAGGTAGTTAATGCTATCTCAATCCATAGTTTTAAAGACAGGTATGATAAGTATCACTAAGTATAAAATGGATTCGATCAGGAGACGGGAAGATACGAGCTTTGGGCTCTTTCCCGTAAACACAATTAGGTAAACACAATTAGGTATATATATATATATATATATATATATATATATATATATATATATATATATATATATATATATATATATATATATATATATATATATATATATATATATATATATATATATATATATATATATATGTGTGTGTGTGTGTAATATATACAGTATATATATATATATATATATATATATATATATATATATATATATATATATATATATATATATATATATATATATATATATATATATATATATATATATATATATATATATATATATATATATATATATATATATATATATATATACTTTCGCTAGCATAGCGTAAATAAAAAACTTCCAAATAAATTAAAATAAAATATGCCACGAAGAGACTATATATTATATCTTGCAATTTTATACTCAGTAAGTGAAAGCAATCGAATACATAAGTACAATTTCAGATTAAGGATGTGCAAATCAATGATTGCTAACTAGAGCTTAAGGTTTATAGTTTATTTTTGTATATTTCTGGTCAAAAGATGGGGAGTCATTAGTAGAATGGATGGATAGGTTGTTGAATGTATGTTTCAGGAAAAGGAGGGTCCCAGTTGATTGGAGGAATGTATATGTAGTTCCACTTTACAAAGGGAAGGGAGATAAGTATGACTGTAGTAGTTATAGGGAAATTAGTGTGTTGAACGTAGTTGGTAAGGTATATGGAAGAGAGTTAATCGAGAGAATTAGGAAAGGTACTGAGAGATTGTTTGGAGAGGAGGAGGATGTGTGGATCAGGTGTGTGCAGTAAGACAGGTGTGTGAGAAGTACTTGGAGAATGGTAGGGACACTTTTTGGTCCTTTATGGTTTTAGAGAAAGCTTATGACAGGGTAGATAGAGTGGGGTTGCAGAGGGTGTTGTGACTGTATGGAATAAGAGGAACTTTGTTGAATGTGGTGAAGAGCTTTTACATGAATAGTAGATTATGTGTGAGAGTTGGGAATGGTAGAAGTGATTGGCTTGAGGTGAATCTTGGGTTATGTCAAGGTTGTGTAATGTCGCCATGGTTGTTTAATGTATATATGGATGGAGTGGTAAGGGAAGTCATTGAAAGAGCATTAAACAGAGGCTTGGAACTAGTGGGTGAGGATGGAAGGTTGTGGAAACTGAGTCAGTTTCTATTTGCAGATGATGCTATACTGGTGGCTGATACTGAATATTTTTTGAATCATTTGGTGACTGAGTTTATTAGTGTCTGTGAATGAAGGAAAGTGCGGGTGAAGTACAGTCATGAGATGCACGAGGAGTGTCAATGTTGACAGATTGAATGTAGGAGTGAATGGGGAGTTGCTTGAAGAAGTTGAGAGTTTTAACTATCTTGGGTCGCATGTATCAAGGAGTGGACGAGTAGATGTAGAGGTAAATCACAGAGTGAAGGAAGTAAGTAAATGTCTAGGTGGGTTCAAAAGTGTAATGAGACATAGGTATTTGGGAATGAATGCAAAGAAAAAATATATGAAGGTGTGATGGTGCTGACAGCATTGTATGAAGCAGACACTTGGAATGCGAGAGAGGAGGAAAGGAATAAGTTGAATGTAATGGAGATGAGGTGTTTGAGAGGTATGATTGGTGTATCTAGAATAGATAGAGTAAGAAATGAGGATGTCAGGCAGAGAACGGGTGTTGGAATGAAGCTGTTGAATGGGTTAGATCAGAGAGTGTTGAGATGGTTTGTACACATGAAAAGGATGAGTGATGAATGAATAGTCAAGAGAGTGTGGAGTGCAGAAGTGATTGGAGTTAGGTCAAGAGGGAGACCTAAAATGAGATGGATGGATGGCGTGAAAAGAGACCTGAATGCACGTGGAATGTCAGTGGAACAGGGAAGAGTGCGTGCAAGAGATAGGAATGAGTGGAGGAAGACTGTGTATATATGACGCAGCCCAAAGGGATTTCTCGCACCTGCTAACTCAGTGAACTGTGGTGGTTGGGTGTGGGGGGAGTTGCCATGTGATGAAGCGGTGGGGGTAGACCACCTACCTTGTGGATGACCCAAGCAGGGTAGAAGGGAGGAAACCTGGCAACCCTTTATCCTCAAGGAGCACTCAGTGCAAGCACATCCATCTTTCTCTCCACAAACATATTCTCTATCTCCTCCCTCTTACTTTCACCTACATCACAACCACAAACATTCAGGGACCCAATTACTTGGGTTCTGGCTGGACCTCTCCTACCAGAATACCCCACGTCTTTTAGCTATTTATAGGAATAGGATACAGAGGAGAGGATTCCCAGTCCCCCCCCCACTCCGTCCCATTTAGTCGACTTTTACGACGCGCAGGGAAACACTGAGGAAGTATATCTAAGCTATGCTACTTCAATTTTTTTTTGTTCTGCTAGTTTTAAAAGAGTATGGATTTTTTTTTTTTTTTGCCGTTAAATGTGTCCCAACTAGTCCCCATTTGAATAAGGGGGGACACTATAGGTTGGAACTATAAGGGGAATAAGGCTGGATGCCCTTCCTAAGGCCCATCGGAGGGATCGAACTCGCGCTTGTCAGACACGTCACTTCCCGCTTCGAAAGCTCTACCACTGAACTACCACAGCCTCTTTTAAAAGGATACTGAATATGCTAATCAAAAACTTAAAACTGCTGAACATTGGCGTTTGCTTTGCATTATGGAATTGGAAACTTTGAGGGACAATTCAGTTATGCTGCAAAGTCAGCGTTTCTGAAAGGGTTTGCCCGTTTAGCCAAGTGCAACCCAAGTTAACAGGAGAGTATATATTATGTATTATTCTTATATTCAAAATATCTGCCTTTTAAAACACTAGAGGCAGCAAGCACATTGCTTCCATGTCTGAGTCAAGACTTTGACATTAAATATTTTAAATTGGATGCTAAATGTCTTTGTCTTAAGAAGGAATGAATAATTCTATCGCACTTTTCCTTTCCCCAGGGGATTTTAATCAATCATAGTCATCCTCTCGAAAAATAGCAGATTCTTTAAAACTGTCCCACTAATCTTGTTTGGGAATGCTAAACCAACAATGACAACCAAAAAAGATTAGTTTCTTCTTAAGACTACTGGTGATTTTTTTCCCTCTTGAATGCCTCACCCATTTGCTCTATAAATTTGTTTCATGGTTTGTAAAGTTCATAATAAAGATTAAAATTTTTTATTTTCATATATTTCATCCTTAACTCCAGTTATGAATAAATTATATAAAACAATAATTCTTTGCTTTTGTACTGATGTTTAAGTTTCATATGTGAAGTGAGTTAAGAAATAAGCTTTCATTTATGTGATCTTCTTAGAAAAATCTTTTATTTATTGCTTACTGTACATAATTTTGCTATTCTTATTCTGAGGTGAAAGTACACTTTTCATCTGACACTCGTTTATACACAATAAAAAAACATTTATATAAAATATGTAGATTTATATAGTTTCATAAAGCAACAATATTTTTATTAATGAAATTATTCACATAATACTTATATCCACTGAATACAAATACACACAAATATAAGTACATATATAGGTATGAGTACTCATATATATATATATATATATATATATATATATATATATATATATATATATATATATATATATATATATATATATATATATATATATATATATATATATATATATATATGTATATATATATATATATATATATGTATATATATATATATATATATGTATATATATATATATATATATATATATATATATATATATATATATATATATATATATATATATATATATATATATATATATATATATATATATATATATATATATATAAAGCAAAAAAAGGCCCATAAATAAAACACAAAAAGAAGCGCAGATGTACTATATATTACGACTGGACTCCAGTCCTCTTCAGGTACAGTCCTGAAGAGGACTGGAGTCCAGTCGTAATATATAGTACATCTTCGCTTCTTTTTGTGTTTTATCTATGGGCCTTTTTTTGCTTCATATTGTGCTGTGATATAACAGTTTTTTGCATATATATATATATATATATATATATATATATATATATATATATATATATATATATATATATATATATATATATATATATATATATATATATAAATATATATATATATATATATAATAAAGTGTGGCCTAGAACTTAATTTATTCTACAAATGCGGCCTGAAGTAAAAAAGTTGAGTCATGGCTATTTCTCAAATGTAGTCGTTGGATAAGAGTTACACATTAAAAGAAAGTCTATTCCAATATAAACTGAGATAAAAGGAAAAAGAAATGATTCCCAACTTTTTTTTTTTTGTCATAGATAAGGTGATTTCAATAAATCTCCAACACTATACTTCGAGTGGTGCTCCTTCATGACCGTGTCGAGGGTTGACGTGTGAACCTGAGCAACAGTTTTATGTAGACGAGATGTTAAAAAGCACAAATATCCACTTGCTAACAAGAGGACAATTCCTAAGAAACAGGACACCAGTATAAATGTACCACAGGAATGATACAGTACTTCGGCATTTGTAAAAAATTCTGCAAAAGAGAATTAACAAAATCTTGAGTGAGCAATGTTTATGTATTTATCAAAGTAAATAAGGAATAACACGAATGATAAAAAAAAAATTTGAGGTTTGAGAAGAATTCTGCTTTACAGAGATACAATTCTAATCTAAGCAAACTTTACGTTTTTTTTTTAAATAACATAACTGGGAGGTAAATATATAATACTAAGGAGTCAAAATACTAAAATTAGTCATCATCTGCAAAAGAAATCGCTTTTCAAAGCAGATTTTTTTTTTTAGATATGATTTACAACGCTGACTGAACGCTGATAATATTAAAGTTTTTTCTATTGCTATGAAATAATTCTGAAATTTTTGTATGACTAGCTGATGAATATATAAAAAATACCAATATATACAATATCAACATTTTGCTTGACTTACCATCTGGCATAATTACTGTGACGCCAATGTTATCCCCTATTTTAGCAGAGGAGCCATTCATATGAAATTTGAGAAAGTCATTCACAGCCAAATTAGCCTCTGATATTTCCGCATCTTGAACTTCGTCCTACAAAGAAAAATATAATTTGCTTCAGTTTTGTTTTTATTGAAAAGCTACATTTTTCAAATACTGAAATAAAAAGAAAAATACTTTTGACCAAGCTTGACTACTCGGTGGCTGGAGTACAACTTCAAGAGACAGAAAATGAGAGAGATCTAGGAGTAAACATACTGGCAGATTTGTCTCCAGAAATACATATAAATGGCATAGTAAGGGCAGCATATGCATACTTATCAAATGTAAGGGTAGCCTTCAGGCACATGGACAAGGAAATGTTCAGAAATATTTATGTAACCTATGTGAGGCCAAAACTCGAACATGCAGCCCCCTTTTGGAATCCGCACTTGAAAAAGCACATAGCTAAGCTTGAAAAAGTTCAAAGACATGCCACGAAACTGGTGCCAGAAATACGCAATCTCAGTTATGATGAGAGGCTGAGGGAATTAGACTTACCATCACTCGAAGCTAGAAGAGTGAGGGGGGATATGGTGACAGTCTTTAAATTCCTTCATGGTTATGATAGAGTGGATAGGGATCGATATTTCGATATGGCTGGCTCTAGAACTAGAGGTCATAGTTTGAAGCTTCGTAAGAAAACTTCTTCGCAGGATGTAAGGAAATACTTTTTCAGTGTAAGAGTAGTTGATAATTGGAATTGGCTAAGCGAGGAGGTAGTTAATGCTATCTCAATCCATAGTTTTAAGGACAGGTATGATAAGTATCACTAAGTATAAAATGGAACCGATGAGGAGACGGGAAGAAACGAGCTTTGGGCTCTTTCCCGTAAACAAAATTAGGTAATCACAATTAGGTAATCACACACACCTTCATGGTTATGATAGAGTGGATAGGGATCGATATTTTGATATGGTTGGCTCTAGAACTAGAGGTCATAGTTTGAAGCTTCGTAAGAAAACTTCTTCGCAGGATGTAAGGAAATACTTTTTCAGTGTAAGAGTAGTTGATAATTGGAATTGGCTAAGCGAGGAGGTAGTTAATGGTATCTCAATCCATAGTTTTAAGGACAGGTATGATAAGTATCACTAAGAATAAAATGGAACCGATGAGGAGACGGGAAGATACGAGCTTTGGGCTCTTTCCCGTAAACACAATTAGGTAATCACAATTAGGTAATCACACACACACACACACACACACACACACACACACACACACACACACACACACACACACACACACATATATATATATATATATATATATATATATATATATATATATATATATATGTATATATATATATATATATATATATATATATATATATATATATATATATATATATATATATATATATATATATATATATATATATATATATATATATATATATATATATATATATATATATTATTTTTATTATTTTTTTTCTTTTTCTGTGGGTTTTACACATCTGTCAGAAATATGGTCTAGAGTCTCTAGACCATAAAAAAAAATAATAATTGTTTCCCCTCACTTGTTCATCTCTGCTTGTGTTGCTTGTTGAAAATGGCCTTTGCGACGTTTGGTCAAATTTTGGTGTGGAGGGAGAGAAAGACGTTCCGTCATCTAACATCTCGATTAAACCTTCGGCATATATAGTTGTCTTTCTTTTCCGTCTGCGGCCATGTCCCGAGGGATGTCTAAGGTCAAGACAAAGTTCCTGCAATAGACAATCTGAATTTTACATATATTTAGTAAAAATGCCATTTGTTTTTCAGTTTGTATTATTATTATTATTATTATTATTATTATTATTATTATTATTATTATTATTATTATCATCATCATCATCATCATCATCATCATCATCATCATCATCATCATCATCATCATCATCATCATCATCATCATCATCATCATCATCATCATCATCATTATTATTATTATTATTATTATTATTATTATTATTATTATTATTAGTAGTAGTAGTAGTAGTAGTAGTAGTAGTAGTAGTAGTAGTAGTAGTAGTAGTAGTAGGAGTAGTAGCAACATCAATAGCAGTAGAAAAAGCAGCAACAGTAGTAGTAGTAGTAGTAGTGGTAATGGCGACATTAATTATTTTTCATATCATCGGCACACCTACCGGTCTGCAGTCAAAGGATTCAATGCAGGCTTTAACTGTTGCGTGAATCCATAACTGAGAGGATCCGGCCATTTTAGAATTAAGCATAAAAGCTTCGAAGTCAAGTCTGACTTCGCCAGGGTGATCCTCCAATCGCTGGGGTTGTTGTGGAACAATGGATTCAAAATCGGCAAGACGACAGCTGAAACATAACAAAATGAAAAATTTATTCATATAATAATAAAATCCCTCTGAAATAAAAATGAAAAGAAATACTAAAACACATCGGGGCTTGGTATTGCGATACTATAGTTATGTCAGAGCAATTATTTTTATACTGGGAGCTCTTGCATTACAGGTGACAGTTTGAAAATGTACGAGAACTTTTCTCAGTAGGAGGTATGAAACTATTTTCTTTTAGTGAGGGTTAACAATATTATTTTTTCAGAGTTAATGCAATTAAATAGTCGTTGAAAATTTGGAAACCCAAATTTAAATTGTAACGTTTTTAGGTAGATATATCATTTATGTATATATCGTTCTTTAAATAGTTTAATCCTTATCATGATCTAAGCATACAGTCATACTGCATATTACGACTATAATGCGATACAAATAATAATACCATACAACTTAAGAAAAAAGGATGAGTGTGCTAAGATACGAGTACAAGACTAGTTAACAGTTTTATGTCACGATTAATCCCCATGCGAGTAACGTTGGACACAGATAGCTTGGATCTGTGGAATGGAGGGTGGAATCCATTCCCGATGACCAACGGTGGCAGAAGTAATCACCACCATCGCTCGAGGGACAAAACTGAAAATACATCATACATGTCTATTCGCTTATTTTTACGAAATTAAAAGAAAGTTAATTTTTATTTCTAATAATTACCCGTCCTTCACCAGAGATACATAACCAGGTGTATGTGGATTTGTAGGATCACTTGAAACGGTCACTTCCATCATCTTTGCATATTTCCAAGCTGAAAATAGAATTCTTGATGTTAGCCACATTAGATACTCCCTATGTGCGTTACCAAAGGTAATGCAAGGTAAAGATTTCGTAATGCATTCAAGGTTCATAAGAATTTAATTATCCTTCTGTAATACTTTCAACAGAACGCCATATCAAGAAAAAAAAAATGTGCAGGGCTGATTTAACTACGACAAAAGAAGTGAGGGAGTAGTTCTTTATCGTGTCCTGCCTGTCCTCATCTCTGATGTCTGTTGGTCTGTGATAAGAAAACTTAATGCAGGGCATACGAATGAGGCATCATTCTTCTTAATTACCAGGCATGATTAATAAATTAATATATATGTACTTACTGGCATCTGTATTAATTCTGGCCCTTAACTGAAGTCTAGAACCAATGGGCACCGCTTGGTCCACGGGTGAGTGAGTGTTGCCAGACCTGGCATCCACAGCTCTGTAGAGGGCCACTTCATACTCCAGCCTTCCTGGGGACTCTTCCACAATTCCTGATACACGAGCTGACGATGGACTGAGTAAAGTACATTGAAACATAATATTAGTTTAAAGTAATTCAAAAGTATATTAATGTATTCGCAATGTCAGATACTTAACTTGCCTGGGTAATATATAATATAAAAATGTGAAACTATTAGATCATTACATATATAGCTTTAATAATAATAATAATAATAATAATAATAATAATAATAATAATAATAATAATAATAATAATAATAATAATAATAATAATAATAATAATAATAATAATAATAATAATAATAATAACAATAATAGTAATAACAATAAAAATAATAATAATGATAATAATAATAATAATAATAATAATAATAATAATAATAATAATAATAATAATAATAATAATAATAATAATAATTGTAACGTTACAGTGCTCCCGCAAAGCCAGCAGCTCTATTTTCGATAACAGTTGGTGAAGCAGGTTTACACATAATGATCACTTCTTGATCCGTGGCCAGAACAACGCCCTCTAATTGCGGAAACCACACCCGTAGATGGACATATCCCTGCAGATGAGAAATTTTGAACATCATGCTAATTCCCTGTTTCCCTCGCCATTTAAAACACGAGACTCATATACTTAACATCATTGCAAATTTCTCATTCAATATTATGATGGTGTATACAGAATATACATACACTTTATTGATCATTCATCCATAGCTATTTGAGCAGGTGTTGTGTATACAAAGAGTCTTCTGCATGAATTCATACATAGGGAAAGCAAGACTAAACCTGGTGTAACATATAAGCATTTACTCACATTTTTCTTGATCGAACCACATTTCTCAAGGTTGGTCACAAATAATCTGTATAATAAACCTGAAGGATCGTCCTTTTCCCGTCTGATTTGGCAGATTTCATCCCTGTTGAAGAGAAGAGAAAACAAAAGGCACTACATATGAAAAAGCGTGAAATTACTCATGAATATATGACGCTGATAACAGTCAGTTATTTGCAATTCCGTCTAAAGGCGTGAATATCATGAAGGACATGGAACCCTTATAAAATTGATGAATAGAAAATGAGATTCAAGGGACCATGGCTTCAGAAGGCGGATCAACAGTAACAAACTAATTAGAATTTTATGATGAGGCAGGCCGAATCTTACTGGAAAGAGGTGGCTGGGCAGATTGCATATTCCTAGATATTTAGAGGGCATGTGATACGGTCCCACACAGGAGACTTATTAAGAAGCTGCAAGTAATGGCGAGGATAAGTGGAAATGTATTGCAATGGATATTAACTTACTTAGAAGGAAGGGAACAGGGGGTTAGAGTAAGACACTCAGTGTCTGAATGGAGAAGGGTTAGTAGTGGAGCTTCACAGGGTTCAGTATTAGGGTCACTTTTGTTTGTTGTATACGTAAATGACCTACCAGTTTGTAAATTCATTCTTGAATATGTTTAGAGCTGATGCAAAGATTGTGAAGAAAGTAAGAGACTATAACAATGGTAGAGAACTTCAGGAAGACCTAAATAGTCTGCAGTGGTCAGAAAAGTGGCTCATGAAATTCAGTACTTCTAAATATACGGTAATGAGAATGGGTACAAGAGCGAGAAGACCCAAGCTTGAATACTCGATAGCAGGAGAGGGATTTCAAGAGATGGAAAATGAGAGAGACCTAGGAGTATACATACTGGCAGATTTGGCTCTGGAAATGTAAATAAATTGTATAGTAAGGGCAGTGTATGCTTTCTTAGCAAATGTTAGGGTAGTCTTCGGACACATGGAGAATTTTTTTTTTCAGAAATATTTATGAAAGTTATGTGAGGCCAAAGCTTGCATATGCAGCTTCCTTTTAGAATCCACATTTGAAAAAGCACATAGTTAAGCTGGAATAAGCTAAAGACATGCCACGAAACTGGTGTCAGAAATACGCAATCTCATCCAGATGTTCCTACTCTCCCAGAGTAGAAGTGTTAGGTTTCATGATTCGAATCTTGAAGAATTTATCACTACAGACATAGATGTAGTTGACTTAGAAAAGGAGTACATTGATATCAGGCTGTGTGACAGGACAAGGGCAGGTACTAAAATTGACCTCAATTCAGATAAAATTTTGGTGCTGTGAGTATAATTTGAATAATGTTTCAAAAGTATGGCAAAATTTGTGTTACTTAAATTATGTTTGCCGATAGCAATTGCATTTGTTGAAAGAGTCTTCAGTCTGGCTGCCTTAGGTATAACGAAAATAAGAAAAATAACGAGAAAAACAACTTTTAGAGAGCATCTTGATGATTTAATGTTGAACAATGTCTGTTGTAAAGATTTTCTCGTTCCAGAAAAGATGCTGAGAGATTTCAATAATTGTATGTATGACTATGAGGAATGGGATAACGATGACTATGGAAAAGAACCACTCAAAATATTGAGAAAAGTTTTAAGAAATAAGTATCTAAGTGTGTATGAGCTGCTATCAAATATGTAAAATATATGGTTAATTTTCAGTTCTGTTTCTAATTCTTTAAATTTCAGAGACTGCCATTTCTTTTTATATTCTTGAATAAAGTATGGCAAATATATGTCCATATTCAGTATTCTATTTTAATTTTGTAATCCCCATAACGATTGCTAGTTTTAAAATTTGTATGCTAGGAACTACCATAAATCACTCTTATAGTTTCCATATGAGTACTGCAACACCTGGTAACCCTGCATGGACTCATGAAGCTTACTCTTATTGCTAATAGAGTAAAAATTTTAATTTATCATATAAAAATATATTTTAAGATAGTAATATCCATATATTGGACTTGCAATCATTGTTTTACTCATTTGTACCAAACGATGAACATACTAACCTGGAGGGGTCCGAGTTTCTGTCATCTGCAAACAGCGGGTGTCCTCTGAAACTAGGAGGCTTCTTGAGACGGGCTGAAAGATGTTCACGACCGGTGTCGCTCCATGAAGAGTCTCTCCCAAAGTCACAGTTAATATCGGCCACTGAGAAAAAAACAGAGCATGTGTACTAAAATAAATCTCCCGATGGAACTCATTTTCTATTCCACTTTTATCCTGTGGAACAAATTATTTAAAATTAAGAAATATCCTGATGGGGATTTTAAGTCAACAACACGAGACAATCCCTTAGTGGAGAGATAGTTACCAAGTTGGGTATTCTCCTTATTAAATCATACATTAGAAAATGGTTACATTCTCCAGCACGTTCATGTTGATTATATGTCAACTCCATTTTTTTTTCTTGTGGATGAGCTTTAAATAAACTCGTTCTTTCTGCCATGGTATTAGAAGCAGGTAGTACATATAGCCCCCCAAAAAGCAAATAACATGAAATAAATACTTTTAACAAGGAGTCAATCCCTTTGCAGCCTGATAACCCATCATTAATCATGGATTGGTCTTGGAAGCAGTGGTAGCTCAATGGTAGAGCACACGAGTCGGGATGCAACTAACTCATTCTAGAACCCAGCGCCGGACGTTCGAAGGGCATCCAACCTTGTACCCCAGCTCCCACAAGTATGTATCCATCCCCATTCGAATTGGGACTGATTTTGACATGCAATGATGCACTTTCATTGATGTTCTTTTAAGAAGTATGACAGCTCACTATTAACTACTGAAGAAGGAAACATGAAAATCCTCTTCTCGTTGTCTCTGAATAGTGGTATAAACTAAGGCAGAAGATTATTTTAATTTCCTGTAATTGGATTAGTCTGAGACGTGTCCAACATCTTTTCCAACAATACGTGGTAGGTAACAACAAATCAGTGATAATGAAACTAAAATTAATGGTCATAGTTTGAAACTTTGCGAGAAATTTTCTTTACAGGACGTAAGGAAAAAATAATTTAATGCAAGAATACTTGATAATTGGTGTTCACCGAGTGAGGAAACGGCATTTCTTATATACCTTCTCATAGTTTTAAAGAAAAATATTATATAGATCACAAGACGGAGACTTACGAGCATAGGGCTCTTTCCCGAAAGCACAATCAGGCAAATACAATATAGGCAGCTACCCTAGCGCATTTAATCGCAATGTTGATATGTTCCTCTCTAAATATAGAAGGTGTCAGCAATATTTAAAAGAGAAATAAATGTGATGAGTGACGTTGATAAGACGCTTGAAATTGATCTTTGGCTCTTATCATATGTTAGACTTGACCTTTATCAACATCACTGTACATAATATCATAATGATAGGTGAAGGTCGAGATGGCTAAATAAAATAGAATATTATGATTTCATAAATAATCAGTTCTTGAAATCAGCAGTTGGTTCATCAAGTTGTTGATGTTGTTTGCTGTTTTATGTTTCACTCTTGATCCCCATTCGAATGGGGGTAGACTCAGATATTGAATACCCTTCCTGACACCCCGCGGTAGGTTCGAACGCAGGTTAGTCACTTCCCGAGACGAGCGCATGAACCACTCCGCTACACCAATCCCTTACCAACATCACTGTATATAAAGCCATAATGGTAGGAGAGGGTCGAGATAAATAAAACACCAAGCAAAGAATGGCTTTATAGATAGATACTCGGGTCTTTAAACAGGTAAATGATTTATTGAGAACTAGGAAAATTTCATATGGTTTACCAATACGGGTGTTGTTTAAAGAAAGCTTCATCGACGAAACTGCCATGGAAAAGCGATCATGTGAGTGATAACTGCAAGCGGTGTATAGACTTACACTAAATATATATGATTATGATGGAGGGTTGCAAGGTCAGGGAGACGCTACATTCTAACAACTGAATTAAATAGCTCAAAGAAAACGCCGTTTTTTTTTTCTTTGAGTAAATATAATAGGTGTATATCCAATTTTTAAAGTGGAAAAAGCTGATGTGATGCATGAAGATTAAAAAAAAAAATACATATATATATATATATATATATATATATAATATATATATATATATATATATATATATATATATATATATATATATATATATATATATATATATATATATATATATATATATATATCTATATATATATATATATATATATATATATATATATATATATATATATATATATATATATATATATATATATCTATATATATATATATATATATATATATATATATATATATATATATATATATATATATATATATATATATATATATATATATATATATATATATATATATATATATATATATATATATATATATATATATATATATATATATATATTTTGTACAAATTACTCCTCTTCTGTTCAGTCTCTTTCTAAAACCGTTATAGAGTTATTTATCGATTATATAGTAGTTATCTCACGTTATAGTTCTCCCTCTCCATGACCTACTGGCAAGCCTAGCTATCTAGACTATATGATGATGCACTGTTTCATTTGTCACAATTCGCTTCCATTTCAATAGGGGTGAAAAGAGACATGTTGAAGCTGGTGGATTATGGCTGGATGCACTTTCTAACATCCCGCGGTAGGCTCGAACACGAGGTAGTTCCTTCCTGACATGGTGCTATGAGCTCCAACTTCAGTGAGGACATAGGACCAAACTGATGATTTCATAAAAAAAAAAAAAAAAAAAAAAAAAGATATTCGCATTCATGAAAAAAAAACTCAATTTTTGTTTTCGTTTTATTCTTCAGTCTTCGATCAAGTGACTTTTGCGAAAGCAAATGATTTCACTTCATGTAATAAAAAAAAATTAGAAAGTTCCTTTTAAAAAGTTTAAAAGGTCTTTTTTCCGTCAGTCTTACATAACCCCCCCCAAAAAAAACAGTATCATAATACTCATACATATTTCTTACTTGTTTTTCTGTTTGACAATATCAAGAAATAATTCATAAACTACTGATTATGACTACATTGAAAAAAATGTTCCATCCACATCTACAATAATATATATTCAATAGATAATACAAGGTGAGATAAATATTCAAGTTAAGTGTTTGAAACAATTACCATTGAACTAAATTTGAGTGCAAACTTTTCAGTCTTTCTTAATGGTTAAAAAATCAAACGACTCCGTGAAACCTTGAAGACCATTCACTTACCTTCATAATCCTGAGCCCTGGCTGTGATGACCTGTTCAAAGAAAACAAGAGGTTAAATATCTCTAATGAAAGGTAGAGGCAAGGGACAGTGAAAGTACAGAAACTATCAATAAACTACCATATAGCCGGAGTCCTAGCCCCGTCTCCAATCACTTAGACCCAGTGATCTACAGGCAATAGCTTTATGATCAGGTATCCAAAGGAAAGCACTGACCTCGCAATTAATTGCCCTACAAAGTCACTAAAGAACTAAATGGCCTTTAAAGAAATATAAAAATACAGTTTTATCGCCCGAAATATATACTTTGCATCTAACGTTACAGCATTGCATTAAATTATCAAATCACAGAATATCCCATAATATGCATCAAATGGAGCAATTATTGTGAGCTGAACTCCTCATTAAGTTAAATAATTACAATATATCTCATACTCGGGATTAACTCAAGCATGACGGTTTATTCGAGTTATGTTCTTACACATCATTAAGAATGAATTTACCGCACATCTATATGCAACAATGCATACAACAATTATAGTAAGTTCACGTTCTTCACAGGGAGAAACAGATAGAGTGGTTTTAAGATTCTGGACGATCTGAACCCATCATGGTTTAAGTTCATAGTCTCCAATAACTGGGACAATCAGTCTTAGTATCCCTTCACATTTGACAGTTAACAACTCCTCATACATCTTTTAAC
>JAXCGZ010021074.1:20000-55000 GCA_037179515.1 Halocaridina rubra | reverse complement strand
ATGTAATTCGAGGAGAATACAGTAAACATATTTAACGAAACCTTAATGATTAATATTGAAGTAGTCACTCTGTATATTGATATTTCCAACATAGCCACAATTTCAATTGCACACAAATTTAATATCCCGACTACCCTGAAATAGACTTAGGGTATGACAAAGTCATAATGTTTCATAATTGCATGTGTCCACTGGCAAGGCAAACAATAATAAGTATAAAAACCACTTTTTACGTACTGAACTTGATCACAGAAATGCACAATCCTGAAACGAAAGAAATCACACAGAAGAGGGATTACACTCCAGAGATAAGCTAAATTAACCTCCTCCCTCTCTCTGCAGTCTCAGGGAACTGAATTTTTCTTTTTCTTCTTTTTCTTTTCTCTCCGACCTGACAGAGCGAGGCGTAGAAGGGGTGGAGCCAAAAGGTGTCTACCATTAAAAAGGGGGACTTGAATAACAGTCATTATTGACAATGAAGTATTCAGTTCTAAGAATCGTAATAACAACTTATGACACTACCTGCTTTGCTTCATGAAAAAAAAAATGATATCTTCTATACAAACGAGGTTTGCAGATATCATCTAGTCATATTTCCTCCAGCTATGAGATAGAGAATATCAAATTGCTGCTAAGGTTCCAGTGCCCCTTTTCCCGTCTTCCATTTATAATTTTCCAGGAGAGAGAAAAAATCCTATGACAATACGACGGGCAGGAAAGAAAAGTTTGATAGCCTTAACTCCTAAGCTATAGCCTGTGTGTCTCAAACCCTATTCGAATGGGGATTCATAGTGATACATAAAGACTTGGCAATAACGTTATAGCTCTCCACTAACAAAGGATACCCTCCTTAATATCTCCTACGGTATGTGCATTTGCTTCCCATCACTAAGGATGTAATTATTAGTACACAACAAAGATGAGATTTGTCTACTTTCAAGGGCTGATAATGAAGCCAATAATAAAAAAGAACTCATGTACTACGATACAATTTGTTGTTTGATGTGTTATGGGTTACTATCAATCCCCATTATGGGGATGGATACAGACAGTTTGGAGCTGGGGAATTAAGCTTGGAGGTAATTTCTAGGACTCCACGGTGGGTTTGACCACGGCATTGTCATTTCCCGAATCGAGCGTTCTAACTACTTAGCTTACTCAGCTCAAAATCTATCATGATAACTGGTTTCGGTTTTACGTCACGAACTCCCTTTTCAACTAAGGGCTAGGACGTTTGCCTTCTTGCGAAGGACTTCTTTTGGCAGATGTAATATGTTACCCTGAGTGTATGCCCTTACTAACCTCAGTCCGTAACGGGGCGCGAACCCTCGACCTGCCGCCTCAGAGTCACGGGTTCTTGCCCCGTTACTGACTGAGGTTATTAAGGGCATACACTCAGCGTAACGATTACATCTGCCAAAACATGTCCTTCGCAACTGATATTTGCAAATTAGTAAATTAACGCAAAATACCCAAAACACAATGTGCTTGTGAGGAAGAAGGGGTGAAGAAAAACCTGAAGTTATTTGTTTGTGCAGAAATTCTTATCGAAAGCAAACCATATACTGTTTCTTATTTTCAGTCTTGTTCCTCCCCCCCCAAGGTTGAAAATGTCAGTGAAGTGGGTTTACCGTAGGTCTCAAGAGGAAAGGTAAGTAATCATAAATGAGCAAGTCTACATTTAGATACCTTGTTAATGCATCAAAAAGGTAAGAAGTCTAATACTCATTACTTGCCTTGCTTCTGATAGTCAAGGACTAGTATATCACTGACAGATCTTGTGAAAATCTTGCCCAATGAAGAGAGAGAGAGAGAGAGAGAGAGAGAGAGAGAGAGAGAGAGAGAGAGAGAGAGAGAGAGAGAGAGAGAGAGAGAGAGAGAGAGAGAGAGAGGATGATTAATATACTGATGACTGCTTCAATGCGCTGAAGAAGGCAGAAAAGATATTTAGTGTGAAAAAAGTGAGCATACAAAATCATTTTGGGTAGGCCGTCTAGTTCGTGTGTTTCATGACAGAATTCGTAAATTATTTACACAATTTTTCACTTTACGGTTGCACACATATATAAAGAAACAAGAGAACATCTGTAAGACAAAAGTTTAAGTGCAAATGGGAAAAGTAAGTCAGAAAACAAAAGAATGATGATGGGAATAAAAGTAGCATAAAACTCAATATCTGCCTATAGTATATTTTTCCCAGCAGCCATTTGAGAGTTTATCGCAGACGACCCGAAACGCGTCTTAAAAACTTATTATATTGGCCAAGCCAGTAAAAAATTGACAGAACAAAATTCCAATATATTTATTCATTTTAGTTATATGTTCTACAGTACTGGTTGGCTAACAAATAGCGCAACAGGTACTTGTTATAAAATTAGTTCTAGATATCACCTTGAATTCGCTTTTATACAGTTAATACTCCACTGTAATTTTAAGTCCAGGTTTGGTTTCTTTACTCAATAAAAAAAAAAAAAACGTTAAAAATTAAAGAGATTATAGATAATCCAGTTTAGATTATTTACGTCCGGTACACTCATAGAATATATGATTAAATTATTCTCTATTTTTATTGTTATGATATTATTTTATGTCCTATACCTCAATTTTTTTCAATGTAGAAATATGGCAAGGTTGCGCCAGAACTAATGGCAGATATAGATAGAACCATACTCATATAAGGAGCTTTTCACATACAGATAGAGGTACTGTATATGATTATGCATAAAGAGAAAATCTAAATAATTTCTATCATATATGCGGAGTTTTGATATCTGTCTATCTATCTACCTAGGGATATTTACTAACGGCGGGCCTACAGGCCCCCGTTCCCGCGGCGAGGCGACAGTGGCGGGGGGGGGCTGTCCCCCCCTTGTCAACCCCGGAGAGAGGGGGGGTGGGGGCTCCCCACGCCGATGTCGGCTCCCCCTAGGGGCGCCGGTTTGGTAGAGCACCCCTGCTCGGCTGCCATGTAGCAAATTTAGCAAATATTGTTTACAACTAGGCAGATCACCGGTTCTTTAGTGTTCATTTGTTATTTTTTTATCATTAATATTATTATAATTATCATTATTAGTGGAAAACATTTTACAGGACTTCGACGCATTCTTTGTATGGTACATAAGCAATATCGTGGGTTAAGATTCATATTATGTACTCCTTCCATGGCTTAACCGAGACATCAGTGTCGCTGCTACTCCCCAAAATGTGCCGCCCTGCTGCAGACACACACACAAGTTAGCCCTACTAAGGTATAAAAGGCATCAAAATTGAGTTAATTTTGGTTAGTTGTATTGTGTTGGGTTAGATTAGTTCAAAAAGGTTATTTAAATACACAATGTCAAACAAATATCGGCCCCCCAAAAAAAAAAACTGTAGTTTCCGAGAAAAAAAAATTACATTAATCCAAACTTGTCATAAAAATATATGCAAGTCCAAAAAATGAAAGGGTACATGAAAGGAAACTTGACCAAATGTACAAATCCAGGAAAGACAAAACTGGTACAAGTATCGGTACTTGTGACGATTGGAGCAATGCTCTTTATAACGATGATGTCTTGTTGTTTGCCACTTTTGTGTAGGTATTAATGCTAACTCGAATGGGGGTGAACACAGGCCGACCACCTACCTTGTACCAACCCAGAATCTGACATAACCCTTACTCGTTCAATCTTCTTCCATTAGGGAATCCATTTTTTTTTTAAATCTAATATCATTAACAAGGTCAAAACCACCACAAATAACCGACTGAATATCGTCCAGCAGACACACGGACAAGGAAATGTTCAGAAATATTAATGTTTTATGTGAGGCCAACGCTTGAATATGTAGCCCACTTTGGGAATCCACTCTTGAAAAAGCACAGGAATAAGCTGGAATAAAAGTTCGAAGACATGCCACGAAACTTGCCGGAAACTCGGTCTCAGTTATGAGGAGAGACTGAGAGAATTAGACATACCATTACTCAAAGCTAGAAGAATGATGGGGATATTATGAGTTTTTAAATTCCTTCATGGTTATGACAGAGTGGATAGGGATCTATATTTTGATACAGTTGGCTCTAGACCTAGAAGTCATAGCGTGAAACTTAGTAAAAAAAACTTCTTTGCAGGATATAAGAAAATACTTTTATATTTAATGTAAGTTGATGACTTGAATTCGCTACGAGAGGAGATAGTTAATACTAAATCAATTCATAGTTTTAAGGATTGGTATGATAAGTATCACCGAATAAAAAAAAAAATGAAACTGACCAGGAGACTGGGAGTTACGAGCATAGGGCTCTTTCTCGTAAGCACAATTGGGTAATTAAACGTTGCATATCATGGATAAATTGCGATGTCACTGCAAATGTTAATATGTATACATACCGATCATTCAAGTGTAGAAGACCCTTTTTAAGTTCTCCATTAGCACTTGGGATTTGACAGGAATGGCTAAAAGACAGTGTTGCCATATCTGCAAACCAGTTTTTTTTTTTAAATTAAATCTTATTTCATATAACAAAGCTTTTATTTTATTCTCAATTATTATGTTTTCTTCGTGCCCAGGCCCGATGAGGGCAATTTTCTGCCTGTCCTGGTGTCACATTTATATATATATATATATATATATATATATATATATATATATATATATATATATATATATATATATATATATATATATATATATAAAGGCGACTAAAAGTGGACGGGGCGGGGGGACTAGGAATCCCCCCCCCTTGTATCAACCTCATGCGAGACGTCAAAGAAGAAGGGGAGTAGAGGGGAGAATAACTTCTCCCAAGCTTTCCTTTCTTGATGTCGGCTACCCCCCAATTTAAGGGGGAAACAGCCAAGGTATATATATATATATATATATATATATATATATATATATATATATATATATATATATATATATAAAGGCGACTAAAAGTGGACGGGGCGGGGGGACTTGGAATCCCCCCCCCTTGTATCAACCTCATGCGAGACGTCAAAGAAGAAGGGGAGTAGAGGGGAGAATAACTTCTCCCCAAACTTTCCTTTCTTGATGTCGGCTGCCCCCCAATTTAAGGGGGAAACAGCCAAGGTATATGTATATATATATATATATATATATATATATATATATATATATATATATATATATATATATATATATATATATATATATATATATAAACTTCGTAACTATTCACTGTCCATATATTCTAAGTGTCCATACTACCTAAGGTATCTTTATTGCACTCTGTTAAGCCTTTCCTTCTCCTACACATCTCTCCAAATTCCTCTATTACTTTCCGTCCTTTTTTTTTTATATATAAATGTCACACCAGGACAGGCAAAGAATATTGCTCTCCTTGGGCCTGGGAACAAAAAAAAAAAACATAAAACAAAGAGTAATAGAAATGGGAAGTGTTGTTACTTGTCAAATATGAAGGGATAATAAGAGAAGTGTAACACTTATCAAAGTGTTGATGTACGCATAGAAAATGGACCGTATCTAAAGGAAGATTTAACATCTAGCTGTCTAAACAGTTCTATTTAAGCCAGTAGCCCTCCAGCTGTAGTATCACAACAGGCGGCTGTTCCATGAGCCAACCTACTACATTTCATACCTTCTAACTTCACAATTTCAGTCTCTCTAAATCTCCACAGCATCACTGTCTTTTTCTCAGCTCCATTAAAAGTACAGTATGGACTTTAGTTGCATCCAATTATAACAATGTATAATGAGGTTGCATATTCGTTCTATTAAATGGGAACTAAGGTAGCGTAATGGTAGCATAGTCGACTTGGGTGGTTACAAACTTCCGATCGATATCAATATGGGGTGTTAGAAAGGGCATCCAGCCTTAAATCTCCAGCTCCAATCTGTCTGTGTCCATCCCAGTAATAGGGACTAATTGTGATACATAAAACGAGCATATTTGTTGTATTAAATACTCAGAACAACTCTTTTATCTGAAATTACTGTTCATTTCATAAATTTACCTTTCTTAATTCCAATATATCTTGGGTTCGAGCAAATGCATTCCTTATCATATGATATAATTACTTCGTGTTTCAATAATTATATAATTTTTTTTTTTTATGAATATTGCTTTTTTCTCCCTGAGACAGTGGAGGATAAAATAAGAGATACTATAAGAACAGCCCCATTCATACTGTAATCATATTCTCTCTTAGTCAAATATATAAATACCACGTATTGTTAACATCAACACAATGTTGTTGTCTGCCATTTTATATCACTATTAATCCCATTCGAGTGGGAGTGGACATACAAAGGCTGGAGCTAGATAATTATGGCTGAATGCCTTCCCTAACGCCCTGCGGTGGGTTAAGCACAGGTGTACTTTCCGAGTGGAGCACTCTAGCCATTTCACTACCACAGTACCCCTAACTACATTAAAACAGGTTCAAAGCTTCCTCAGTTCACCATGATCCCATTATGAAGGTGTTCTGTCACTCACCAATGTTTGTCAAGGTATACTGTATATCACTTTACCACCAACTTATTCTATATCTCCCCTGTATGGGGTGGGAGTAAAACACCACCTCCGTTCCCATGCAGGCAGTAAAAGTCGACTAAATGGGGCAGTGCAAAGGGGAAAATATCCCCTCCTTTTTAGTTTTCTCCCACAGAGTAAAGTTTTTTGCTTTGACTTTGCCACCTCCTTATAAGACAGATTATGGGTTTTGTAAATAGAGATAACTTTTATCTCATGCATGTCTTTTTTCCTTCTGGATGTTAAGTGGATCTCCTGG
This sequence comes from Halocaridina rubra, assembly GCA_037179515.1. Lineage (NCBI taxonomy): Eukaryota > Metazoa > Arthropoda > Malacostraca > Decapoda > Atyidae > Halocaridina > Halocaridina rubra. The sequence continues at coordinate 48,248 of JAXCGZ010021074.1, read as the reverse complement.
ACAGGGAGTCACGTTCTGATACCTCAATTTCTTCTTCACATTACCTGTGGCAAATCAAACACATTATTAATTTTCCCGCATTATAAATCCATTCTAGGTGCTAAATATAGCATAACCATCATTTTTTCACTCCCACCATGAAGCTTTTACCCCTGCAAATATCTTTTTTCCTCATTCGGTAGAATCATCAAACTTCATGATTTTGTTTACCTCATTTTTTCTGTATATATTACTTCTCTGCACTTCCTCCTCTCATTCCCTGATTCTTCTCCTGCACTTGATCACTCGTTTCTCTATATACCACTTAAATTTCCTCCCCATTATTCTTCACACCACAGGCAACATTTGTACAATACACCATGGATGTTTATAAAACTCCATACTCCTCCTCAACAGTTTTCCATTCCCCTCCATCTTAATCTTTTCTAACAACCTATTTTTGTCTTCTTTAGCTAAGTTGCCAGGTTTATTCTAATTATCTCTCTGCTAGATCTTCCTACAGTCTAACCCATTCTAAGTTTCACCTCCCTCCATCAGATCATAAGTCTGGCTTACCTGCAGCTATACCACATAACATGTAAACCTACCGTTTTCTCCGGATTTCATTACTTGCCATAAAAATAGCCACACAATCCGATATGTTTAATTACCCTGCTTGCATAAGTATGCTAATGATTTTTATATAAAGAAAGAAATTTTCTCTCACTAATCTGTATACTTATAGATTCAGTAGCCATGATACACTTTAGATATTCCTCACACCCCATAGTTACTATTAATACCTCAAATCTCATGGTTTTATCAGACTGTGGCTAAATCTCCATAAACTAATACAATCTTCTTTCCATTATAAGTAGCTAGGAAATTTCGTATTATCCTTGTTACAGGGTCCACATGTACACATAATTAGCAACCTTCTATGTTCACTTTCTCATTTGCCACAGAGTTTTGCATCAATTTATGGGGACCACGGTAGCTCTGTGGTTAGAGCGTTTGACTGAAAAGTGACAAGCCAGTGTATGAGCCCACTGTGGGGCGTTAGGAAGGGCATCCAGCCTTTATTCCCCAGCTCCAAAATGTTTGTGTCCATCTCCATGTGACTGGGGAGTAATAGTGGTATAAAACAGAACATAAACCAGTTTTGCATAAATTCAAGAACACTCCGTCACAAAACTTCATATCTCTTCACTTGATAACATTGCCATTCTGTTTGTAGCCAATATCTTGATAAAACTGAGCTCCTTCCTTTATTCCTCCTAAATATCTCTTCTCTCTTTTATTTTAGAGGGGAAATCATGCCTAAACCAATATACCATGGCAGCAGGTATTATATATTTTTGTGTATTCCATATTGAATTCACAAAAATAAGAATGAGTTCACATATCCAATAATATGCAAATAATTTTACGTAACTATCCTGGAAAACTATAAAGAAATATATTTCTCTATTTCTGTGTTCATATATAACAGTATTAATTTAGTAATTTATTCAATTTAATATAAAAAGGTCATCAAGTGAGTGACTTACCTCAAGCTATACTCTCAAGGTATGTCTTATGCTTTTGCAACAAAACTATACTGTACTAATTCTGAATAAATAAATACTGGATACCCAGTAACTGTAAGTATATACATAAAACACCTATATACAAAAAGAAAATATTTTAATTGGATAACTGTCATAATCAAACCGCCTGTGGCACTTTGAAAGGTATGTCCATGTTATTAGCAGCAAGCAGTGTTGCTAGAGTGCTAAGAAATGACTTTGATGGAAGCACATTCTCTTCTTGCATTCTGATCCAGAGTGACAGGCCTTTATTTCCATCATTCTGTACATCTGTTGGAAAAAAAAGGTATAATAATTAAAATGTTGTAAGGTATACAAGGGAAATGTGTCTTGGAATACACATAATTTCAGAATTCATATACAGTACTTGTAAAGTACAGTATTTGCCTTCAGAATAGGACATGGTAGAAAATGGTTCGAGTGCTCAACTGAGGAAGTGATACACACATTCGTGCCAAATTATGGGATGTTAGAAAGGGCGTCCCCCTGAGAGAGGGGGGTAGAATACTTCCTCCGTGTTCCCCTGTGTCGTAAAAGTCGACTAAATGGGGAGGAGCAGGGAACTGGGAATCCCCTTCTCTGTATTTTTCATTCTAGGAGTGCCCAAGAAATGCAGGGGTATCCTGGTAAGAAAGATCCAGCTAGTACCCTATTAATTGGGTCTCTGAATGTGTGTGGTTGTGGTGTAAGTGAAAGAGGGAGTTGATAGGGAGTATGATTGCGAAGAGAAAGATAGATGTACTTGCACTGAGCAAAACTAAGATAAAAGGAAATGGTGAGGTAACATTTGAGTGTGGTAGGTAGGGTGTCTGTTGGTAAGTGAATAGAAAAATAAGTGTGCGGTGGAGTGGAATGGAAGAAGTATCATCTTGAATAATAGTGGCTTAAGTTGGACGTTTGTAAGTGCATACTGCCCTGGCAGTGAAAGAAGTGAGGAAGAAAGAGAAGAATTTTTAGATGAAACTGAACAAATGTGTGGAAGATTTTGGAATGAATGCGAATGTGGTGTTGATGGGAGATTTGAATGCTAGAGTAGGGAATGAGCCAGTGGATGGCATAATTGGGAAGTATGGAGTATCTGGTAGGAATGAGAGTGGAGAGAAAATGATAGAATTGTGTAATGAGAGAGATGTGATTGCTAATACTGTATTTAAAAAGAGTGCTGATGGGAGATTTGAATGCTAGAGTAGGGAATGAGCCAGTGGATGGCGTAATTGGGAAGTATGGAGTACCTGGTAGGAATGAGAGTGGAGAGAAAATGATAGAATTGTGTAATGAGAGAGAGATGTGATTGCTAAACTGTATTTAAAAAGAAGGATGTGCATAAGTATATGTGGATTAGAGAAGATAATGGTAGAGTAGTTGACAGAGCATTAATAGATTATGTTGCAGTGGAGAGGAGGGTGATTGGAAGAATTTTGGATGTGAATATACTGAGAGGAGCTAGTGGTGGAATATCTGATCATTATTTAGTGGAAGGTAAAGTGAGTGGGGAAAAAAGTGGAGAAAAGGAGAAGCAAGAGAGTAAAAGAGGTGCTAAAAGTGAGTGAATTGAATAAGAAAGAGAAAGAAAGTGAGTATAAGGCTAGTCTGAGTAAGAGGAGAAGAGAATGGAAGAATATGGATGGAGTAGTAAGGGAAGTAAATAAAAGAGTATTAGATAGAGGTTTGGAACTAGTGGGTGAGAATGGAAGGTTGTGGAAATTGAATCTGTTGCTATTTGTGGATGATGCTGTACTGGTGGCTGATACTGAGAATAAACTGAATCATTTGGTGACTAAGTTTGTTAGGGTGTGTGAAAGAGAAAGTTGTGATTGAATATGGGTAACAGTAAATTCATGAGATGCACAAGGAGTGTTAATTTTGGCAGACTGAATGGGGAGTTGCTTGAAGAAGTTGAAAGTTTTAAGTTTCTGGGGTCGCATGTACCAAGGAGTGGACGAGTGGATGCAGAGGTAAGTCATAGAGTGAAGGAAGCAAATAATTGTCTAGATGGGTTTGAAAAATGTAATGAAAAATAGATATTTGGGAATGAAGCAAAGAGAAGGATATATGAAAGTGTAATTGTGCCAACAGCATTGTATGGAGCAGAGACTTGGAATGCAAGAGTATGAAGGAGCAAGTTCAGTGTAATGGAGATGAGGTGCTTGAGAAGTATGATTGGTTTCTAGAATAGACAGAGTAAGAAATGAGGAAGTCAGGCAGAGAATGGGTGTTGAAAGGAAGCTGTCGGATAGGTTGGATCAGAGTGTATTGAATTGGTTTGGACACATGGAAAAGCTGAGTCATGAACAAATAGTGAACAGTGTGTGGAGTCCAGAAGTGATTAAAGTTAGGTCAAGAGGAAGATCTAGAATGAAATGGATGGATGGTGTGAAAAGGGCACTGAATGCACATGGAATGTCAGAGGAGCAGGGAAGAGTGTGCAAGAAAGATGAATGAGTGGAGGAAGACTGTATATACGTGAAATGGGCCAAAGGGATTTCTCGCACCTGCAGACTCGGTGAACTGTGATGGATTGGTGTGAGGGGAGTTGCCATGTGATGAGGCGGTGGGGGTATAACAGCTGCAGCTGTCGGGCCTCATTGTAGACTGTCCTTGCCTGCCTACCTTGTGGATAACCCAAGCAGGGTGGAAGGGGAGGAAATGTAGCAAACCTTTATCCCCAAGAAGCTAAGAGGAGTGGTTGAGGTATGTGTGGATTGTGGTGATTGCGTGTTTCTTGGCCCAGCCACCTCCCTTACAAGGAGGAATGAGGCCAGGTATATGTATGCATGTAGAAAGGACATCCAGCCTTAATTTCCAGGCTTCAACCTATCTGTGTCCATTTCCATTTACATGAGAATTTATAGACACATAAAACAACAAACAATCACATAAATGCTCTGCAGAGAGCTTGATGCATGACTATCCATATCGTGGTAAGTTGCTTAATTTCATGAAACTTTCCATATCTGTTCCAAGTTACACATGTTTATAGATATTCATTGAAAGCTAAATCCACTATCTGTAAAGCCTCTCATATCAAAGGGCTACAAGTATTTTTCTCTAAAAATATTACATTTCTCATTTGCCTCCATGGTGCTGGACCTAACACATACTATATTCATACACAGCACAAGTTGACGTATAAACTACATCAGTAAAAATTTAGTATTGCCACAACCAAATCATATTTCCTCTTTACTGTTTAACATACTGTCAACTCATTTTGGTCATATCTGACTTGTAATACTGCTATGGAGGCTGTGGAAGCTTGGTGGTAGAGCGCACAAATCGAGAAGCAACTAACACAGGTTCAATCTCAAAATGGGGCGTTAGCAAGAGCATCCAGTTTTAATCTCCCAGCTCCAACATATCTGTGTCCATCCTCATTTAAATGGGAACTAATCATGACAAATAAAATGGCACAATGACATGCAATACTATTATCATGTAGGGTTGATTACAAAAAAAATGGCATAACATAAAAAGCAATCATTGATCAGTAGCTGAAATAAACAACAATCATTACTCTAAAACGAAAGAACATACCAATCCAAGTGTCCCAGACGATGGGCATTCATAATCTCACATATTCCAAACATGAAATTTTACCCTACATAGGTACACTCAGATGCTACGTTTTAGCTTTTCAGCAATCTGAAAGAGAAAGTCACAGCATACGACACTGCAAATTTTCTTGCTTGCAATTCAAGCATTCCAAACCTAATCTAACATAATAATAATGCATGGATTCTGTAAACATCATTGAAGATTTATGTTTAAAGAAATCACTATTAAAAAAGGAAAATAATCGTGACCACTTTCCCCGTGGATATACCTAAGCAGGGTGGTGGTAGGGTTTTGTGGTAGCCCTTTATTCCCAAGGAACTAAGAAGAGTGATTGAGGTATATTAGCTTCTGGCGAATCTGTGTACTCTGACTCAATCACCACCCTTGCCAGAGAGATTGTGGCCACAGTATATGTATGAGCATATAAAGCAAAATTTACTTACAATATATGTCTAGAAGTGCTTTGAAAATTTCTTCTAATGAGATATTCGGATTTGCTCTAGATGCAATCAATAAATTCAACAATGGTTCTTCCCTCATGGTTTTGGTATATCGGCCACACTGACGCTGTAAAAGATTTCTGTTCAAATCTTTCCCCAGAGTCTGCAAAAGAATATGATAATGATATGTAACTTGCAAAGGAGGATATTACTAATTAACTCAACTACACAATGGGTATTGCATTCATTATCTCACATATTACAAAGCCTGAATATTTATCTTACATAGATATACTTGTTGGCTTACATCTACATACGCCAACAACACAACACACACTATATGAGATCTCTGTGAAAAACCCAGGTTTGGCAGTGGCCTTCCTAAAGGGACTCGGGGCTATTTGACCAAGCAGCTTAAGTAAAAACAACGACGACAAGAGTAACAACAATAACAAATTATTTTACATAGTAGTCCAACTGCAACTTTTAAATACCATATTATGATCAAAATAAATGGGGTTTCAAATTACATAGTAATCATTACATACAATCATGCATGATATTATAGTAAAGGTTTTACTAATTATGTAGATCAGATTCTTGAAACATAAGGGTTATGCAAGGCAAGCATAATTCTTACAAAATTGTGGTGCGTCTTCCTAATTTTTAACAAATTACTGTTACATACAATATAACAAATTAACACAAATTATATATCATAAAATTAATACATGTATAGGGGGTCCTCGACTTACATCAGAGTTCAATTCTTGAAATGTGATGTAACCCAAATTTCATTGTAAGTCAAAACACACCTAAATAAGCACCTATGCTAATGCAGTAGTAAAGTTTCTCCCTTTTCAATGCATTTCACTTCAGTGGCGATGGCTTTTCCTTTTCTTCGAAGTACTGCCATCAGAAGAATCTGCTTGATGTTTGGGAGACATAATAATGGCCGAAAATGATAATAAAAAGAAGCAATATAATTTATGGGAGATGCATTGTAACCACAATATATTGTAACTCGAGGATACTGTAAACCGAGAACCCCATGTAAAATGTTATATCCATACATCTCACGGTTCAATTCTTTAAGTTATCATATTTAGTATTCTCAAAGAAACTGCCGTTTCCTGCAAAATGGTTCCTTTTCTTGACAGCACTATACTACTAGTTTATTGTGCTGTGCTAAACTTGCACACTTACCCTATGGGCAACATAAGCAAGGTGGTGGGGGCGATTGTGGCAGCCTTTTCCCCAAGGAACTAAGATTAGTGATCGAGACATATAGGCTTTATAAAGGGGAATGAGGTTGTGTATATGTATATTTCTAGGTTTTCATTTCTTTGACAATTCTTTCAGCCTGTCCTGTTCTTATTTCTTATCTTATTTCTGCTTTGTCCTCATGCTGCTGCTTTTTCTCATTTTCATATTTTCTTGGTACCCTGGCCTGATGAGGGCAATTATCTTTGCCTGTTCCAGTGTCACACTCATAAAAAAATAGAATAATCTCCTTATGAAATTGACATACCTTCAATACTTGAGATGCTTCGATGGGATAGCCAGCTTCAATACATGCAAACAGTAAGTCATGATAGGCACCTTTTTTACTGCTGCTTTGGGCAATTAGATTTAGCACTTCTTCCAATAGAGAATCTGCTAAGCTCAAAGGTTTCTCAAACCTGCAAGAAAACAGAAAGACAACATCCAAGATAAAATCTGTACCTATTATTTTGATGCTGTTAAAAATTAAGGCTTCTAGTCAAATTTAATATTGAATAAAACATGAAGACTCTACGTATATATGTTTCTATGTCATTATTTTTTCATGAGTTTTCTACCTTGGCATTACGTCAAAATACAGAAATTAAGATATATTTAAGTCAAAATGAGAAAACGTGTATATTTACAGCTAAGAGACATGGACATTGAGGAGCTCTAATGACTCAAATAGTTTAAATGCTTACTTTTTATCCATTTTTTCTGAAACAATTTTACTTCTATCAGTATTCAGAAGGTGAATAAGGACTTCAATTTTCATAGGAAGCTGATGGTACTTTTTATATATATCTTTTATTTCTTGAACCACTACAGACAAATCACCACTGAAAAAGAAGACAATGAGATTATTAAGCTTGTCATATCTCTGGATAGGTTCTAATGATAACATAAATAAGTTTTATTAAAAAAAGGCTCCAATCTGTCTGTGTCCACATCATAATGGGAAATAACAGTAATATAAAAAAAACAAGCACCATTCCTTCTTATACCTTCCCTACATACAAATGGCATAAAACACATTTGTTCCCGATAGCCTAAGCACGTCTGTATGCACCACTACAGAAATAGTCTACGGGAAGCTACAGACGAATGGGACCGAGTATCCTTAGACAGGGAAATAACACATTTCACTTTCCTTAATCACAAATATGCGGTAATGTAGGGATAATGTTGTTTACCAAGCATGTTCAAGTTTTTAACAATAGCCAATTACTCATGAGGTGATTTATCCGGGCATTGTTTACAATCAATTGTAACAGCAATATATCTCATATTCTCATGCCATAACAACACAGCACAAATGTTTAAACTAATTAAATCGTCTAGTATACCTAGACAGCTATTAATACAATATTTGACCATGACCTACAGAATTCAAATATGAGAGAGAGACGGATAGAAAAATGGCTTTTATTTTTGTTTTAGGGAGGTCCGAGGCTAATATGGACGATACTTGATACTATGATTGACTCCAGTATTTTTGTTTGTATTACGTATACAGAATCTAAGGTATTCTAGGCTTCATGGACCAGAAACAGAACAAATTAAAATTTGCTTGTTTCCTTTGTTTTTTTTCTTTTATGATGGACACTGCAGGGTTATTCCTGAACAGGTACTACAGTGACCTACATCACAAAATGAAATACATGGATTCATATAGAAATAATTTCAAAACGTGATGTTAACGATACAGATATCCAAAAAAAAAAACATGTTGAACATCTGGGGAACCAAACCTGCCTTGCTAGCCACTTGTTCATGTAAAGCATCATACCGACTGAGTTACTACAATAGATAAAAATCTGAGTATCATAGGGCAACAAGCACATGCAAGCACTTTCCCTTTGTTTCTATAGCAACCTGTTACAGTGGATAGCAGTGTAAGGGTACATAAGTGTGAGGACATGGGAGAGAGAATGGGGCTACATGGCTTGGTAACATTGACACAAGGAACAAAAAATTTTTCTGAGGTTTCCATAAGCTGGAGCATATACCCCCATATCTCAAAGAGCCAGATAAACAGATCGCCAACATAAGCATATGGCAGGAAATATCACTTATATCTTTTATTTGAGAATGACTCAATTCCAACTAAGCTATTAATTCACTAGAAAGACACCCTTGATATGATGCTTTGAGACAAACAGAAAAAGTTACTGAAAATAATACAGCTACATTATAATACAAATGTTAATGGCATAAAACAAGCATACCAATAAGGAAATTATTTATAATAAAATGATTAATGTGAGGATCGATTACTTGAAAGGTTTTAAACACTTCACAAATCAACAATTACTGCAAAGATGTGAATTGATTACTTAAATGCTTTTCAAGACTTCACATATCTATGAACTATCCTTTGTAAATAAGAATTATCTTACCATTACTAAACCTATACCTCAGGTTATACATAAACTTCTAAATACGAAGTACAAACTATTTCTCAAAACCAGCTTGTTTACTTTGTTTTTTTTTCTTTTATGATGGACACTGCAGGGTTATTCCTGAACAGGTACTACAGTGACCTACATCACAAAATGAAATACATGGATTCATATAGAAATAATTTCAAAACGTGATGTTAACGATACAGATATCCCAAAAAAAAACATGTTGAACATCTGGGGAACCAAACCTGCCTTGCTGGCCACTTGTTCATGTAAAGCATCATACCGACTGAGTTACTACAATAGATAAAAATCTGAGTATCATAGGGCAACAAGCACATGCAAGCACTTTCCCTTTGTTTCTATAGCAACCTGTTACAGTGGATAGCAGTGTAAGTGTACATATGTGTGAGGACATGGGAGAGAGAATGGGGATACATGGCTTGGTAACATTGACACAAGGAACAAAGAATTTTTCTGAGGTTTCCATAAGCTGGAGCATATACCCCCATATCTCAAAGAGCCAGATAAACAGATCGCCAACATAAGTATATGGCAGGAAATATCACTTACCGGTATATCTTTTATTTGAGAATGACTCAATTCCAACTAAGCTATTAATTCACTAGAAAGACACCCTTGATATGATGCTTTGAGACAAACAGAAAAAGTTACTGAAAATAATACAGCTACATTATAATACAAATGTTAATGGCATAAAACAAGCATACCAATAAGGAAATTATTTATAATAAAATGATTAATGTGAGGATCGATTACTTGAAAGGTTTTAAACACTTCACAAATCAACAATTACTGCAAAGATGTGAATTGATTACTTAAATGCTTTTCAAGACTTCACATATCTATGAACTATCCTTTGTAAATAAGAATTATCTTACCATTACTAAACCTATACCTCAGGTTATACATAAACTTCTAAATACGAAGTACAAACTATTTCTCAAAACCAGTTTGTTTCCTTTGTTTTTTTTTCTTTTATGATGGACACTGCAGGGTTATTCCTGAACAGGTACTACAGTGACCTACATCACAAAATGAAATACATGGATTCATATAGAAATAATTTCAAAACGTGATGTTAACGATACAGATATCCCAAAAAAAAACATGTTGAACATCTGGGGAACCAAACCTGCCTTGCTGGCCACTTGTTCATGTAAAGCATCATACCGACTGAGTTACTACAATAGATAAAAATCTGAGTATCATAGGGCAACAAGCACATGCAAGCACTTTCCCTTTGTTTCTATAGCAACCTGTTACAGTGGATAGCAGTGTAAGTGTACAGATGTGTGAGGACATGGGAGAGAGAATGGGGATACATGGCTTGGTAACATTGACACAAGGAACAAAGAATTTTTCTGAGGTTTCCATAAGCTGGAGCATATACCCCCATATCTCAAAGAGCCAGATAAACAGATCGCCAACATAAGCATATGGCAAGAAATATCACTTATATCTTTTATTTGAGAATGACTCAATTCCAACTAAGCTATTAATTCACTAGAAAGACACCCTTGATATGATGCTTTGAGACAAACAGAAAAAGTTACTGAAAATAATACAGCCACATTATAATACAAATTTTAATGGCATAAAACAAGCATACCAATAAGGAAATTATTTATAATAAAATGATTAATGTGAGGATCGATTACTTGAAAGGTTTTAAACACTTCACAAATCAACAATTACTGCAAAGATGTGAATTGATTACTTAAATGCTTTTCAAGACTTCACATATCTATGAACTATCCTTTGTAAATAAGAATTATTTTACCATTACTAAACCTATACCTCAGGTTATACATAAACTTCTAAATACAAAGTACAAACTATTTCTCAAAACCTGCTTGTTTCCTTTGTTTTTTTCTTTTATGATGGACACTGCAGGGTTATTCCTGAACAGGTACTACAGTGACCTACATCACAAAATGAAATACATGGATTCATATAGAAATAATTTCAAAACGTGATGTTAACGATACAGATATCCAAAAAAAAAAACATGTTGAACATCTGGGGAACCAAACCTGCCTTGCTGGCCACTTGTTCATGTAAAGCATCATACCGACTGAGTTACTACAATAGATAAAAATCTGAGTATCATAGGGCAACAAGCACATGCAAGCACTTTCCCTTTGTTTCTATATCAACCTGTTACAGTGGATAGCAGTGTAAGTGTACATATGTGTGAGGATATGAGAGAGAGAATGGGGATACATGGCTTGGTAACATTGACACAAGGAACAAAGAATTTTTCTGAGGTTTCCATAAGCTGGAGCATATACCCCCATATCTCAAAGAGCCAGATAAACAGATCGCCAACATACGCATATGGCAGGAAATATCACTTATATCTTTTATTTGAGAATGACTCAATTCCAGCTAAGCTATTAATTCACTAGAAAGACACCCTTGATATGATGCTTTGAGACAAACAGAAAAAGTTACTGAAAATAATACAGCTACATTATAATACAAATGTTAATGGCATAAAACAAGCATACCAATAAGGAAATTATTTATAATAAAATGATTAATGTGAGGATCGATTACTTGAAAGGTTTTAAACACTTCACAAATCAACAATTACTGCAAAGATGTGAATTGATTACTTAAATGCTTTTCAAGACATCACATATCTATGAACTATCCTTTGTAAATAAGAATTATCTTACCATTACTAAACCTATACCTCAGGTTATACATAAACTTCTAAATACGAAGTACAAACCATTTCTCAAAACCTCTTTTATCATAAGAGGTGACCAGCTCTTAGTAACCAATTATGAAGCTTAAAGGAGTATTTTGAAAGTAACGCTTCTCAGATCAAGAAAAATGAATATAAATTCCTTAATAAAACTCACATTTTCCTAAAAACTTTAATATGTTAATACTCATAAAACTAAAATTTTCTTGTAATACCATGACAAAAACATGGGCTCATCAGAACCACCGAATTTAGATATATTTTGTGATAAAATTCTGAATAATAGCATGGTGTCTAGCTTTCATGTGTCGCATAAACTGATTACCTGAACTTTTAGGAATCATTTTCTGGCAAATCATTAGGCATTCAAATATGCTAGAGATGAGAAGTTACGATATATTTTAAAATAAACAAGATATTAACCAAAACTATCAATTATTTTAATTCTAAGGAAGAGAGAATTTCCATAAAATTATGTACAGTAAAAAAGTAAAGGCAGTTAAAGCCTCTATACAAAAAAATTAATCAATGAAGTGATATCCTAAAAATAAATTTATAGTTTTTCAGTTGAGCAACTCACCTTAGTAGCCGACTTTTCACCAAAGACCCCAGCATTAAATTATCAGGTAAAATAACATTCCTCGATTTCAAAATGTTGAAGACTTGCTTTGTTGTTTCATAATCACTTGCCTGAGCAGCAGTCTTGAGTAAATTCTTGCAGTTTCTACGAACCAGCTTTTGACCATCATTTGTGTTCCCATCCAAGGTTAACCCATTCTCTAAGATTTCCACGGCCTCTAATATGCAAAGAAAGTGTCAGCAAATATTTGTACATATTGGAAACTGGAAAAAGAGGTAATTAATATATTCAAAACATAAGCTAATCAATATACATCACTGAAACATATTCCACATCCCTTACTTCAGTTCTTTCCTTTAGGGATATTCAAGGTACTGTATTGCCTACATTATTTCAAAGATCTACGTAAGGTATATCAATATTGAAAAGAAATGGAATTCCTAAGACTCAAAGAGTATTAGGTCTGCACAGTTTTATGTGTCTAAATTAGTCCCCATTCGAATGGGGTTGGACACAAACATCTTGGAGTTTGGAATTAAGGTTGTATGCCCTTCCGAACATTGTGCCATGGGATCGAACTCACATTAGTTGCTTCCCGACTCGCACACCGTACCAATGAGCTACCACTGGCCCCACAGAGTACTAGATCTGTAGTAAAACAACAATTTGCCTACCAAGAGGACAGGGATATTTTGATGATATAAAATATCTTTCCATCTTTGTGTTCCATAATATTCTACTGCAAAAGGGATGCTTTTATATAATCCACTCCCTGGAGAGCAAGCCAGCTCAACTCAGTATCAATCTCAAGCCCAGGTCAGTAGAGTGGATTGGAGTCAGGAATGGGTTCAGATCATAGAAATGTAAATGTTACCCTATACCATCCAGTAGTTTTCAAGAGGGTACTAAGAAATACGGAAAAATGAATACGGAAAAAGCTCCCATACAGAGAGGAATTGCAGGGCACAGTTGATATGAATCGGCCACCCCTACAAGGGGTATTGGGGCCATTGCATATGATATGAAGAAGCCTATTGGAAAAATGCTTACTTCTGAGGTCTTTCACATTGCCTTGCTTATTCACAGAAGAAGGAAGAGTGAACCTTTGCTTCAGCAGAAAAAACACCCAATGTCAAGTGTCATTCTCTCTATCAATAGTTATGGATTTCAGTTTTATTCTCCTGCATATTTTGATGACACAACTGCAAATGAAGGATACTGACCTTCCTCCATCCAACGTAAATACAGTAATAGAAACTACAGACACCACTTTGGCCCAATTGCATCTGAAGCAAAATCTGAATGAAAACAGACAATTCTCATCATGACTGGAAGTAGTGATATAATTCCTTCCCTTGTGTGATTATTCCGAAGATTTTAAATTATCTTTGCAATTCAGCATTCTTCCAGTCAGTGAAGCACTGCTCTTCTCTGTTTCTTAAGCTTTGCTCAAACCATATTTTTTTGCACCACACAATGAAAGAAGAGAAGAGTAAATTTTTTGAGCTCGAAAAAAAATTAGAGGATATCTCTTTATATACCCCTTAAGTCATTAAACTTAATCACATAAGAGTATGCTAGAAGTCTAGAACACTTCATGTAATAAAGTTTTCAATGATAACTTTATTCAGGTGGAAAAGAGAACCATCAACCAAAGAGACACTCATTATGGGAAGCTTAGAAACAAACAAACGTTTTAGTATTATATATACTCTTCAAAGATGATGCATACATACATAGAGAAGTGTGAAAATCTATATTCTCTGACTTTAATACTTCTGGGAGTGGACACAGACAGATTGAAGCCAAGGTATTAAGGTCGGATGTCCTTCCTAACACCCACTATGGGCTTGATCGAGTCTGTTATATCTTGAGCCGAGTATTCTAACCACTATGCTACCATGGTCCTCTCTGACTTCAATACAACTTTGTATATAACTGCTAATTTGCTTTACTAACTTCTTTTGAAATTCCTGCCTCAGATTTTAGTCTTACTGGTACTTGGAAGAATAATAGTACTGATAGTATTCCACATAATTTTCTACTATGAGATGGCAACATAACAGTATGCAATAATAAGCAATATATACAGAAAATATATGAATGACTCCTACAATATCTATCTTTCCATACACTGTACAAAATCTATAATGTCCCCTTATAAAAGGGGTGACTGATTCAACGCAAAAACTTTACTCTTTGTAGGAAGAATATACAAAGGAGGGAATTCCCAATGCAGTTGCTTTGCCCCAATTAGTCGACTATTACAACACATGGAGGATGTATTCTTGCCTCCACTTAGGTAGAAAAATTTACCCTTTTTATATACTGTCAGCATCATAACCACTCTCCATAATGCAATCAGCAATGTTTTAAGATCATATGTATATTGTTGATATTAAACTTCAAGAATCAATATAACAAGTTGAGAACAAAATCAGAAAGATTTGCTTAAAATACTCACCTCGAATGACTCCATTTTCTATAAGTAAAGTGCATAAATCGATAATTTTATATTTATCAACAGTAAAAGAAGGATAAGCTTTTCTGAGCTTATGATACATATTCAATGAGGCTTCAACATTCTTCAATGATACAAAAGTACTGAAGACACTTGCGAGTATTCCAGGACTAAGTTTTTCTTCACTTTCCTCTATTTCCTGTTATAAAAAATGAGAAAAATTGAGCCTATAAAAAATACATTCATTACTGACGAACTGTGTAAAGAAGACAAAATACAAATTTATATAATTTATATACGAAACTACTACATGCTGTATTCCTTCATTTTAAGATATCAAAGGGGGCTACAGTAGCTCAGTGGTAGAATGCAAGAGTCAGGAAGCAACTAACACGGGCTCCCACCACAGAGCATGAGGATAAATATCCAGCCTTAATTCCCCAGCTCCAACATGTGTATGTCCACCACCATCCATTTAGATTGTGACAAATAAAATGATGTACAAAGAATACAAAAGTATATTGTGTATTGATAAACAATATGCAAAACACATTGCAAACAAGCATGAAATACCTAAGCTCAACCATACGATAATGTATTGTCAATTTAATCCAGAAAACCACTACATTATCAGATCTATCTATCTATACACATGAGCCATTTTCCCCTTATAAGGGGAGTGGCTGAGTCAAGGCAAAATACTCTGACTCTTTGGGAAGAGAATATACAGAGGAGGGGATTCCCAGTCCCCATGCTCCACCCATTTGGTCACTCTTACGACACCCAGGGGAACATGGATGTATTGTAGCCCCCTCCCTCAGTGGGAATAAGCATAGCTGAATAATGCTAAAAAATACTCACATTGACGTGATTATCATATTAGAAATGAGCAAAGCTGTAAATATTATTTTTGCTTCTTAACATCTGGGGACCGCTGTAGGGTGGTGGATTGAACACTCACTTTGGAAAATGACAGACCATGATCTAGCCTAAAGCGAGGTGGTAGGAAGGGTCTTCAGTTTTAATTCCCCAGCTCTAACCCGTGTGTCCACAAAATGCCAAGCCTATGCTTTCCATAAAATCAGGAACTTTTGCTGGTTTTAACACTTTCTCATATTTCTTATATACAGTGGCACCTCTAGTCACGAACTTAATCTGTTCCCTAACCCCACTCGTGAGTCAGTGTTCGTGACTGGAAACAATTTTTCCAATTGAAATGCATGTTAAGCAAATTAATCTGTTCCCCAGCCCCAGAAATATACCTTTTTAATATTTTTTATGGGTTTACAAGAATTTGTAAATGAATGGAAATAACATGTTAATAGAAAAATAGAGTACAGTATATTCTACTGTACTAAAATAAAACATGGTACAGTATTTACCTTCGTGGTTGATAGTTACTGGCACAAGTGGATGGTGGTGGAGGAGGAGGACTACTCCTTCGAAGGAGAGTCCCCTTCCAAAATAATCGTTGGGCAACTGTTCAGGTACAGGCTGTATTTCTGGTGCTTTCTCTCTACATGTACTCTTGGAAGGTGGTTCTCTGGTTGGTAATGGAACAAAAAACGATCCAAAAAAAATTTGCCATTTTCTTATTTGAAAATTTTTTCTGAAATGGGACATCACATTGTCATTTAAAATGTTCACTGCTCTGTTGCTCACAGTTTTAACTGGGGGATGACTCTCAATGAAGGCCTGCACATCACTCCACTTGCTAAAAATTTCTTTAAACTTTTCACTTGAAAACTTTACCCTCTCATCCCCCTCCTACACTGATTGCTCCTCTTGGTTAGTCTTCACTTGTTCACAATGCAACTCTAACAATTCTCCGGTGGTGAATTTTTTTTTGTGGTCCTCCACATCCTCCTCGTTGACCTTCACACACAAACTTTTGCCTGTGGCCATAATCTTGTTTACTATATTAACAGGTGTCTCCTCCTTAAAACCCCTAAAGTCTCTATCAGCCACACAGTTTCCTCCAGGCGGACTGCAACGTGCAGTAAGACACCTCCTACCATGCCTTGTCAATGAGGTTTATGCAGTGGAGGATACTAAAGTGGTTATTTCAGAATTCATGCAGGGTCAAACCGTGTTGTAGGTGACCTGGAAACACCTAGCAAAAAGACCCTTCGTATACAGTTTCCTAAAATTAGAAATGGCTTGCTGGTCCATGGGCTGAAGGAGAGGAGTGGTCTTTGGAGGCAGAAATTTGACTTTTAAGAACTTGCATTCAATATCAAGGTCTTCTTCCAAACCTGGAGGATGGGCAGGAGCATTGTCTATTACCAGAAGACTCTTAAGGGGCAAACCCTTTTCCTCAATATATTTCTTGACAGTTGGCACAAACACTTCAGTCAACCATTCTATGAACAGAATATATATTACACAAGCCTTGTATTTGACCTATACATTACCGGAAGTCTAGCCTTCGACACATTATTGTGCTTAAAAACGCACAGATTATAAGAGTGGTAGACTAAAACCGGCACTGACACCTCCTCTTGGGTTATGTAGGTCCTTCTAGGCATTTTTTTCCAAAACAGTCCTGTGTTACTACAGTTAAAAACTTGCTGTGAAACATAACCTTCACTTTTGATAAACTGAGCAAATTCTACCAAATAGGCATCCACTGCCTTTCGGTCCAAACTAGCCGCCTCTCCATGCCAAACATCACTATGAAGACCAGTTCGTCGAAAAAATTTTTCAAACCAGCCTCTACTTACTTTAAATTCGTCAAGTTTAGCACCAAAAACACTCGGAGTGTTCACTACTAAATCATGGTGTAACTGTAGCGCCTTCGCGCACATTATAGCCTCACTAACACTATCTCCAGCAAGCTCTTTTTCATTTATCCAACTAACAATAATTGTTCTACTGTTTCTGTGATCTGAGACCTATGCTTCGTTGAAATTACTTCTTTAGTCACGTCCGCCGCCTTTAAGGCCTCTTTATTCTTTAAAATAGTGCAGATCGTCAATTTCGCCATGTCATACTGCATGGCAATATCTGAAATACAGACACCGTTCTCATGATTACCTATTACTTCTTTATTCGTTTCCACTGTAATACGTTTATAGGCTTTTTAACGCCACTATCACAAACACTTTGCACTTTCTTAAGAGCCATAATGAGGGCAAATTTAAAGTAAAAAGCAAAAAATATCTGGATATATACAACGAACAAACTTCACAGTGTGGGCACTGATGCAGAACTGAGAGCAAACACGTGGTCGTTTGCGCGGATGTGGGTATGTATGTGTTCGTACCTCCAGGATTGTTCACGGGTCAATTAAAAATTTGTTCGAAAATTGCGTTCGTAGGTTGATTTGTTCATGGTTGGGGGCATTTGTGGGTGGAGACTCCACTGTAATAAATAGTGGATTTTCTTTGTCTTAAATTTATATTACATTAGACTATACAGCACAATATAAAGGTTTTACCTTAAGTAAACTTAACACCCTCTGTGAGTTATTCTGTGCCGCATGCAAGAGAATTAGCCGCCGTATTGTCCCTCGAGTTTTGAAGTATTTTGTTTTAAGCTCAGTTAAATGTCCTTCAAGTTCTTCTATATTCATTTCATTCTGAAAATAGATAATATGTATGACAATGGTATCACAAATCGTAATGCTGTCAATAAATGACAGCACTGACATATTGAGTAGTTCCATTTTATACAATTTCTTTTTTTCTTTTCAGTTTTTCCTTTTCTTCACCGAGTTGCGTCCCCTGCTGAACCCTCTTGGCTTAAAATATTAATAATAATAATAATAATAATAATAAAATACAACATTTTAATGATAAAAATAAGGCTAAAGGGAGCTTAGGTATTATTTCAAATACTCTACCTTATAGATACATCAACTTACATTAAACATTTAGCCTTTAAAATAAGTATCAAAAGACTTTATAAACATAAGCCCATCAAATTGGGGCTTGGTAGCTAAGTGGTAGAATGTGGGAGTGGGGAAGCAACTACTGCGAGTTTCATTTCACCATGGGGCATTCGAAAGGCCTTCGAGCCTTAATCCCTCAACTCCAACATATATGTATCCACGTCCAATCGGAAGGGACTAATTGTGACACATAAAATTGTGAACATTTGCCCACCAAAATCATCAAGGAATGGTATCTACAGTAAGTTACAATGAAAAGAAAGTGGTAATACACAGGATCAGAACAGCAGCAAAAATATTACAGACACTCCCCAACTTACGAACAAGTTAGGTTCCAGAAGTCCGTTCGCAAGTTGTGTTTAAGGAAAAAAGTACTGTACAGTACATACATATGCAGTACTGTTCAGTACTTAGGATAAACACACTTAACTACCACATAAACATAAAGTATAAAGTATTAATGAATTTTAATACAGTAATAATAATACACTAATACAGTACAGTACAGTAATACTGTACATACATTAAGACATGGGTAGATAATGAGTGGGATTTTGTTCGTATCTGTAAATGTTGTAACTCGATTGTTTGTAAGTAGGGAAGCTTCTGGATATATAGATAAGATGATCATTCTACCTACATCCTAGTAAAAAAGCTCGTTTTCACAGCTGCATAATCACATCATGATAAAGCACTTGAAGTGCCTAATTTTGCAGTGGTTAAAGCATTTGACTTAGAAAGTAACAAACCATGTTCGAGCCCACTGCGGAGTATGTAAGGCATCTAGCCTTAATTTCCCAGCTAGAACCTGTCTGAGTTCACTCCCATTCAAATGGGGATTAATAGCAATACATATGGCAAACAACAACAGGATTAGAAGACCAGCAAAATAAGACTGCTATCCTAACTACATCCCAATACAAAAACTGGTTTTCAAAGCAACATGATCACATTATGATAAAACAATTGGAAAGCCCTATTTTATTTCATGTCAATACAAAAGCGCGTTACTAATTAATCTAACAGTGTTATGAAGATATAACAACTAAGCAAGGAATGTAACACATACACACACATATACATACAGCATAGAAAATACTACATATAGGCAACTAAACTACTTTGGTACTTCAGTCCCCAAGTAGTTAAGCTTCCAAATACATTGCCAATTCTCAAGGAGGGAAGAATTGTCATCCCAAAAATTTGTCTGTCACTTTTTATTGTGTCCTATGATCAACAGGGAATAAAAGCTTGGAAGTCTTTGTCACAAGTAACCACAAATATTCCTTTTGCCTTTATCATATAAGAGCAACAGGTGGGCGGATTCTTCCTTTCCCACCAATGGGAAAATTCCACAGGAATAAGCAGGTAGAAAGCTATTCTGCAACTTCAAGGACTACATGCAAATTATAAAAACATATGAATACAGTTTTGCTAACTTAGGAAGTAGATCACTTGTAGATAACCTATAACTAAAAAAAAAATACCCCAGCTCCAACATGTGTCCATCCTTACTCGAATGGGTATTATTAAAGACACATAAAATAGCAAAAAACATTATAATAAATCAGAGATCACTCACCGGATGAGGCAAGAAACCAAAAGCAGGTTCTTTCGGTGGTTGGCCAATGTGCTGGTTGACTATGACATGTAAGTTATCTTTAAGCACTTCTCGGATGTTATCATTTGCTCGAGCAACAAGTAAGTCTGCAGAATTTTCAGATATCAAGATGTTCCTTTTCCTGAGTTCCTGAAAGGTACGTAGTAATTATATAAATAATTTATTTTTTACACTTAATATTTATTTTATATTCAAAGCAAATTCAAAAGTAAAAAAATGTTACCTAATATTATCCTGTATTGTTATACAGGATGAAAATGAAGCACAGAACAGAAATAGATGGAGACAACTCATTCACAACGGTGACCCCATATAAAAATGGGTTAAAGCTGAGAAGAAGAGAAGAGTTATACCTTTTTATACATTTTCCTAAACAATATCATAGCTAATTCCATCCTCACCATAATATTACATTCTCTTATCAACATATATTGTTGAAGCTAGCAGGTGGCAACAACAATAAACCCCACACTTTCCTATTCTTTCTCGTCATCTATCATACACGATATATGAAAGGGAGAAGTTATTTTACCCCACCACAAAGTATAATTAAAATCTTTTGGAAACAACACACTATATCCTTAAAAGATAAAACCAGGAAGGAAAAAACTGAGGTAACAGTTTTAATATACCCTCAATTTGAAAGAAGTTGCCAATTACCTCTTTCTTGTCCCTTTTCATAGCTTTTGGGAATACAAGTGTGAATTCCTCTCTTAGCTGCTATAAGGGATATGCCTTTTACTCATCTTCTATGATATTCAGGAAAAAAAGGCACATGTCTTCCTTTCTCACAAACATTGTGGTGCAGTGGCAGCAACTGGCACTGGAAATGTACGTTCCCTAGGTTTGATCTTTTATGTCTAACGTCGTTACCAAGCAAGAGATTAGGGAGGTCGCTGATTTCATATAGGTCTACGTGGTTATTCAGCCATTACCTGGAGATGACTGGGTCCACATGATTGGAGAGGGGGCTTTGGCAGGTATACAGTCAGACTCTGGTGCTATCCCTGTCCTTTGCCTCTGCCTTTCTTTAGAGACTTTTAACCTTTAACAGGGATAACTGCTTTAATCACTCAACATAATAAAGCAACTTCAAGTGATCCAGTAGTGAATACTGTATACTGCTCTTAAGTACATGATCTAGGTAATAAGAAAAGGCCTTATCAGACATAAGAAACAATCTGAGCTTTCAACATGAGTTAGAATTACCTTAAAAAGAGGAACAATTTGGTGAGTATTGAGACCTCCTCTTGATGTCAATATATCCAACAAAAATTGTCCACCCCAATCCTCGTTAACATTAGAAATTTTACGTTGCTGAAAAGTAAAAAAGAGAAAGCCTTTAAGACTTGATTTATACTTACTCTTGTCTTTTTCTTTTAATAGTGAAGTTCATATCATTTACATATATCAGCAAGATGAGGTCCATCAGTTAACAACTAGCCAAGCAAGGTCATTCTGCTTTTGAAGAAAAACATTTCTACTTCTAGCTCTTTAATACACTGCTTTAGTATTTATATTTTACAAAGTAAACTATTCTAGTTTTTAATAAAGTTCATAAAAGTGAATGCAATACTTCTGTCTCAATAAATGCCAAGAAATCACTCTCCACAGGTGGCTAAGCTGACACAGGAATCGTGCTGCTTTTCAGAAAGAGAATAGACTAATACCCCTCAAATGGTGATGGACTATTCAGTGCTGCCATTTCAGTACCGCCAATTCAGTGCCAAGCCATTTCAGCACCAGACTATTCAGCATCACCATTTCAAAGCCATTATATTGTTTACAATGGCCTAAAAAAAGATTAACTCTGATCTTAGTTTCATATATTGAGCGCAAATTTATGCAGGTCCAGAAACAATTCTAAATACTGTAATCTTTAATCTTCTATTTAAAAGACTGGTTTTTGCTTTTTCTCCCTCAACTGTAATTGCAAATGGAGGATGGATATGCTCGTTAATCTTCTAAATAACTGTTTCTTCTAACACTTGAATTCTGGTTTTACAAAATCCATCTTCATGGCATCGCTTTGTACGGTTTGCACCATGGGTTAAAGTTTGAAGTTTAAAGAAAGCAATAGCGAACTATAATGGGGCTAACAGGTGAGGAGCATGTAGGTAGGCAGGCTTAAAAATTAAAATATATAGGTAGTTAATCTTAGGTTTCATGGTAACAGTTAACCAAGTTTTTCTTTTTTAATGAGTGTGACACTGGGACAAGCAAGAAAGTTGCCCTCATCAGGACCGGGCACAAAGTAAACATTGAGATGAAAAAAAAGTAGAAGGTTAAAGACAAGGCAAATATAGGGGAATGATAAACAATAGGAAAAGGACAAGCTGAAAGAATAGTCAAAGTATTGAGGACCTAGATATATGGCAGGATTAGGCCCTGAGATGATGACAGACCTGTCCTTTGAAGGAAGATAGGTAATAAGAATTAGGAAAGACAGAAAGACGAAGAAAGTTCCAGAGTCTGAAGGTGGTTGGGAAGAAGCAGTCGCTGCACTGACCAATCCATGAGCTACAAATCTCCACACAGTACCTGTGAGATTATGCTACTTGATGAGTGTTACGTGGCCTCGGTGGTGGGGGAAGGATGCAACTCGCCAACTCATCAGAGCAGCAATAAAAAAGAGAAAGGGATGATACATTACGGTGAAGAGAAATAGCACCCAGATTATAAGTAAGAGAAGGTTCACTGACAAGTCTGACTGCCTTAGATTCAACCCTATCAAGAAGATAAGTATAAGAAGAATCACCCCAGATATGCCAGCAGTATTCTAAGCAGGGGAAGATAAGATCTTAATAGATATTAATTAATAAGTAAGAGGAAAAGTAATTACGAAAATGAAACAGAACCCCCAATTTTTTGGATGTAGATTTATAAATTTGGATTATGTGACTCCTGCACGACAAGTTAGAGGCAATCTGGATTCCTAAAATGTTAGGAGAATTAAGAGAGTAAATTTTATTAGTTTTGAAAGCAACAGGGCTATCAGGAAAGATAGCCAGAAAATGTGTCTTGGAGGCATTAAATGTAACTATATTTTGGGTACCCCACTCACATACCCTCTGTAAATCGGAGTTGACAGAAGAAGAAAGAGTGATACGAGAATGATTACAAGTAGCAGATGAAGGTTGTGAAGAGAAGGCAGAGGATAAATGAAGGGTAGAAGTGGAGAAGAGAGGAGGATGGGGACTGGACAAGATCACTAATGAAGAGATGGAATAGAGTAAGTGGAACACCACTTGCAACAGGAAATGAGTTGGGTCTTGCGCACTCAACAACCACAGACATAAAACAGTCAGAAAGAAAACTGGCGATCAGAAAACAGAGAGAAGAGGTAAAGCCATAAGCAGTAAGTTTGGCTAACAGAACCTTTTGCCAGACTCTGTCAAAAGCCTCAGAGATATCAAGGGTGACGATAAAGGATTCTCAATAGTTCCACAGAGAATATGACCATACACAAGTATGATAGGACATGAGAAAAGTGGATTTTTGTCTTGTGGAAGCCATACTGGTGATCGGAGAAAAGCAAGTTAGATTCAAGAAGTTTCAAGTGAGAATTGAGCAAATTTTCGAATACTTCAGCGATAACAGATATTAGGGCAATAGGTTGGTACTTGGAAGGAATAGTGGTCACCCTTAGGAACAGGCTGTACTAGAGCATGTTTCCAAGGTAAAGGATAGATAATGGTTTAGAGAATTAGGCGAAAAAGAAGGCAAAGCAGGGGAGTCAGTTCATCTGCAAACTCCTTAAGGAATGTTGCAATAATATCATTGGGTCTGGATGCCTTGTTCATCCTTAGAGTGGTAAAGTACGAGGAACAGGTACGATGGAATCGCTTACAGACGAGTTGGCAGAAAATGAGAGCCAAACAGAGTGGCTTTGTCAGTAGGTTAGCAAGCTATAGAACTATCAGAACAAATGAGAGGGAGAAAGCTTGCATTACAGATGTTTTTGGCTAAGGACAAGAAACATTTATCAGTGGGATAGGAGTTAAGGTCTTCAACTTTCCTTCTTAAAAAGGAAGCTTTAGACCTTTGCATCTGAGCAGTGTAGCAATTCCTTACTGCAATAAGAGCAGAGTGAGTTAAATCAGAAGGAGAGGCTTAGTACTACTATTATGCCAGATCCCTGGTCTGAATAGCCATAGAGCAGGAACAGTCTAACCAACAATTAGGGGGGGGAAGATTTCACAGAGGAGGGGATGAATGCCTCCATTCCCGAGTTTATGATCTCAGCAACTTTTAGGGCCACCTGATCAGGGTTGTATGTACAAAAGCAGCAGTCATCCCATGGGAAGTCAACAAGAAAGTTACACAAAGCATCACATTGGGTAAGCTCAAAGTGCGAAAATGGAAGATTGATTTCAAGGAATGGTCAGATTTACCAACAAGGAAAAGCACAGAATATGAGTAGTTAGAAGGATTAGAAATAAGAAACAAGCCAAGAGTGTTAGCTACATGATTGTGGCAATTAGGAACACAAGTAGGATGTTTGATAATCTGCTATGACTACTGTTAATGGAGAAAAGATCGTTGAAATTAATTTTTACTAGCATACTAATTTTCAAGGGTGCAAAAGTTTCTTATCAAGGCAAGTGTGCATTTACATTTTTAGTGAAGGGCAGCATGTGGATGAAAGAGAAGGGACTGGCACTGAATTGGCATGGTGCTGTATTGTGCCATACCTCTTCAGATACATGCTCAGATTAGTGATACTTAGTAGAGCCTCTGTTGTAATTAGAAACCACTCACATATGCCAAGCAGTTGCTCACAATCAACAACCCAATAGTGGGTGAGTAATTTTCTCCATCAACATCTATCAATATACATGAGCCATTTTCCTCTTATATAGCGAGTGGCTGAGTCAAGGCAAAATACTCTGACCCTTTGGGAAGAGAAATACAAAGGAGCGGATTCCCGGTACCCTTGTTCTGCCCCATTTAGTCGACTCTTAGCTGATAAATGCTAAAAGTAGTCACACTGACGTGATAATCATATGAGAAATGAGCAAAGATATATTATTTCTGCTTCTTAAATCCGTGGACCGCTGTAGCATGGTGGATAGAGCACTCAGTTCGAAAAGTGACAGACCCGTGATCGAGCCCACAGCAAAGTGGTAGGAAGGGTATTCAATCTTACTTCCCCAGCTCTAATCATGAGTCAACAAAACGCCAAACCTATGCTTTCCTTAAAATCTGGGGATTTTGCTGGTTTTTAGACACTTTTGAGATTTATATTAAAAAGAGACTTTTCTTTGTCTTAAATATATAGTACATTAGATAATGGAGGTCATATTTTACAGATAATTTCAGAGATAGTACTATGTGCACTGGTAATA
Source organism: Halocaridina rubra (assembly GCA_037179515.1). Classification (NCBI taxonomy): domain Eukaryota; kingdom Metazoa; phylum Arthropoda; class Malacostraca; order Decapoda; family Atyidae; genus Halocaridina; species Halocaridina rubra. The sequence goes on along the minus strand of JAXCGZ010021074.1, from coordinate 22,375 downwards.
CCCACACACCATTTTCATGTCAACAATCATGATAATGTCGACAGAGATGTAAGTCGCATAGGTCACAAGTTGACAAATAACTGTACTTTAATAATTTTAAGCAGTACTCAAAGGACTTTAAGAAACAACTCAAAACAGTTTGCAGGTTTTTTAGATGATATCTGATGGAAACGTGGGAATGTGTATTGAATATATAATGTCTAAACAAAATAAGAAACATTTCATACCTTTCTAGAGTGCTGAATTAGGTTTGCCAGAAGCGTAACAGCACCCTGTGGAGATTTAGCCCAGGCAGCAGACAGAGATGCCATTATATCCTTCATCATCAATTCTACTTTTAAGGTTTGGGCTGTAAGACATAAAATATATGACCTAATTGCCCTTAATGATCAGAATTCTGCATGAGATTCTTTAATTTATTTTTTAGCCTTAATGGCATGAACCAAATAAGAGTAAGAAAAATTTAACAATTAGTTGGTATTTTCTGTTCAATATATACATACATACATACATACATACATACATACATACTTACATACATACATACATACATACATACAAGTGCAAGAAGGCCCAAGCTTGACTACTCGGTGGCTGGAGTACAACTTCAAGAGACAGAAAATGAGAGAGATCTAGGAGTAAACATACTGGCAGATTTGTCTCCAGAAATACATATAAATGGCATAGTAAGGGCAGCATATGCATTCTTATCAAATGTAAGGGTAGCCTTCAGGCACATGGACAAGGAAATGTTCAGAAATATTTATGTAACCTATGTGAGGCCAAAACTGGAATATGCAGCCCCCTTTTGGAATCCGCACTTGAAAAAGCACATAGCTAAGCTTGAAAAAGTTCAAAGACATGCCACGAAACTGGTGCCAGAAATACGCAATCTCAGTTATGATGAGAGGCTGAGGGAATTAGACTTACCATCACTCGAAGCTAGAAGAGTGAGGGGGGATATGGTGACAGTCTTTAAATTCCTTCATGGTTATGATAGAGTGGATAGGGATCGATATTTTGATATGGCTGGCTCTAGAACTAGAGGTCATAGTTTGAAGCTTCGTAAGAAAACTTCTTCGCAGGATGTAAGGAAATACTTTTTCAGTGTAAGAGTAGTTGATAATTGGAATTGGCTAAGCGAGGAGGTAGTTAATGCTATCTCAATCCATAGTTTTAAGGACAGGTATGATAAGTATCACTAAGTATAAAATGGAACCGATCAGGAGATGGGAAGATACGAGCTTTGGGCTCTTTCCCGTAAACACAATTAGGTAATCCCAATTAGGTAATCACATACATACATACATACATACATATATATATATATATATATATATATATATATATATATATATATATATATATATATATATATATATATATATATATATATATATATATATATATATATATATTTTTATTCAATAACAACCTTACCATATGTGAAAACATGAATATTTTTTACCCTGACCAGGACTTGAACCTAGGACATATTATTACTATGCCAAGGTGCTACCAACTATACCACAGAAGGTCTTTAATGGGGAACACCTTACAGCTTTTATCTGCTATACAGGGATGAACGCATTCTATCTGAATGCCACTCCGTATTAGTGTCCCCCAACCTCACTCGTGGTTTCATTTTCGCATTCAACTCCCAATATCATTTGGGACCAACAATAATTAAATAAGCACATTGCCATATGTGAAAACATGAATAATTTTTACCCTGACTGGGAATTGAACCTAGGACATATAATTATTATGCCACGGTGCTACCAACTACACCACAGAAGGTCTTAAAAGGGAAACACACCTTACAGTTTTTATCTGCTATACAGGGATGAATGCATTCTATCTGAATGCCACTCTGTTCATATTACATTTTCCCCCAACCTTTTGTTTATCTCTATATCTTTAATACAATATTTGTTTATTTTTAGCTTACTTACATACGTATTTCAGCTTGCTTATGTACTTGTAAAATGTTTTTAACTAACTTACTTCTTTGTTATAGTGTGTTAATACACGCTTGTGGAACGTAACCATACCGATTAACAATACTCCTTATGGAAACATACAATTTAAATTACGCAAAATGTAAATTACACGAGCCTTTTGAGAACCTATCCTCGAGTAAAAAGAAATCTATCACCAAGCAATAGTCACACAAAACACATTTGACAATATTGTACAAACAAATACTAACTTACTATAGATAATGGCTTTATCAACCATACTTCTTCTTAGAAGAACTATCAGTAATGGAGTTGCTATCTGTGAAACAGTAAGACCGGTGCCTTTCAACATTTGCTCCGTTGAACCGGGATGTTCTAAAGGTAAGCAGGGTATAATGATGTCTCTCAATGTTT
>JAXCGZ010021074.1:5000-15000 GCA_037179515.1 Halocaridina rubra | reverse complement strand
TATATATATATATATATATATATATATATATATATATATATATATATATATATATATATATATATATATATATATATATATATATATATATATATATATATATATATATATATATATATATATATATATATATATATATATATATATATATATATATATACTGTATATATATACAATGTATACTATATATATATATATATATATATATATATATATATATATATATATATATATATATATATATATATATATATATATATATATATATATATATATATATATATATATATATATATATATATATATATATATATATATATATATATATATATATATATATATATATATATATATATATATATTTAACATGGTCACACTTGGTGTGGATAATACTTAGCATTTTTCTGAGATGCAAAGAACCAAGAATATTGAAATAACATCCCTTGCCTTACAAATATTCCAAATGATGATACACAGCAGATTATTTACAATAAACTCTGAAAACTATATAGGCAGATAAAAATATAAGAACACATGAAAAAGCAAATGTCAGAGAAGTAGCGAAAAGTTATTATCGGCTAGTTTTTACTTTTATTAATTGTGAGTCACTCTCTCTCTCCATTCGAATGGAAGTGGACACACACAGATTGAAGCTAAGGTATTAAGGCTGGATGCTCTTCCTAATGCCCTGAGGCAAGATTGGATATGCAGGTGTTGGGTTTGCTAGTTTTCAACTTGTGTGCTCTACCACTGAGCTACTGCAGCCCCATGATTACCTACCGGTAGTCATATTTTGAAAACAGTTGTCTTTAGCAATAGCAAACGGCAATATGTACTCAATTTATAACAAAATATTATGATACAGCTGGAAGTTTTAAGTTCATCTGTTAATACATCATCATCATCATAACTGAACTCCAATACTGTCTTATGCAAAGGGCCTAAATTCTGACAATAAATATTTTTTTCAACAAAACACACCATTAACTGTCAAACAAAGATAAATTGCAAGAACTGCTGCGTCCAATACTAAACAAAAATATAATACAAAGAAAATATGTGAAAAGAAATCTTACCTGCTAAAGCCATGTCCATAAATAAGTGCACTAAAGACAGTCTCACTTAAAGCAATACCTTCTTCTTTCATATATGCCAAGAGCCTCTGTATGTCCACTATTTTGCCCTTTCTTCCAAACAGGACGAGTGCAGTCTCTAATAATTTTCTGTTTATTCTGATGTCATGATTTGACAATAACTTGAACACTTCCTGAAATAAAATGTACTTAAGAATCTATAAATTAAGGGATCTAGGTGCTATAAAATCAAGCAGTGGGGATAAACAAGCGAAGAAAATTAGGCCTCATGTGAGATCTGTGCCCACTTACCCAGTGGATGACTTAAGCAGGGCGGTGGTGACCCTTTATCTCAAAAGGAGCTAAGAGAAGTGATCGAGGTATATCAGCTTCTGGTTTATGCATGTGCTTTGACTCAACCACCCCCCTTACAAGGGGGAATGAGGCCATTATATTTGTATGTACTTTTCAACATGTATATTCTCAAAACAATAAGTATCTTTAAAGCATATGTTTGCCATTTTAGGTGCCATTGTTACACCACATTATAGAAGTGGAGGGAGACAGGCTGGAGCTGGGGAATTGAGGCTGGATGCTCTCCCTAATGCCCCATGGTGGGTTTAAACCAAATCTGTCACCTCCTGAGTCAAAAGTTCAAATCACTGTGCTACAGATGGCCCTGATCTTTAGATAGTACATTCTGAATAAATATGCACTTTAAAATTTCCATCTTGCAATTATGATGTTTATTGTGAATATATCCTGAAATATGCACTTGAAGACATATCCTGAAATATGCACTTAAAGACCTCTAAATTGCATATGACTTGGTTTTACTGATAACATGTAGTTAGGGACTTAGAACTCTGAACATGGGGGTTGTTTATAGTGAATATATCCTAAACTTATACGTACTCAAGATGCAAAGAACTTAGAAATGTTTTTTTTTTTTAATAAAAAAAAAATCCTAAAATAATATACAATTAAGAGATATGAAACTTAAAAATTAACTGAGTTTAGTGATCAAATTATGCAATAATGGATATCTAAGTTGCGGTAGCGTAGTAGTTAGAGAATTTGATTCGGGAGGTGACAGATCTTTGATCAATCCCCTATAAGATTTTAGGAAGGGCATCAACGAGAATTCCTTAGATCCAATCTGTTTGTGTCCAGCCCCATTAGAATGAGGATTAAATGTGACAAATAAAATGGCAAACTAAGAGCCTATAAAATAGGAAGTGGGTCATATCCAGAGTAGACATCTTAAATTTCACTTACTTAATTACCTATGAACTTGCAACTAGCTTTTTATCAGTGAACAGTAATTTTTTATATTTTAAAGGGTGAATGTCAATATGAGATTTTACCAAAGTAAGGCTAAAAGCAAAAAGAATGAAAAGTAAAATTTACCTCAGAGCTAACAGGAACCTCAGCTAGGAGACATAACTGAAAGTAAAGTTCCGTGTGGTGTACACTTAGTCTGCCATCTAAAATATGAAAAAAAAAATGCATTAGTAAAGCACGCCATGAAACAAACTACAAAATAATCTTTCGAAATTAAGATTTTCATAAGCTCATCTCCATTTCTCATATACATACTGTACCATCAATTCAATTCAGTATTATATTACTCATATCCTACACTTACGTCTCACCTGCTAAGACTATAGGTCTCAAACCCATATAATTAATTCATAATCAATACTCCTCTTCCAAACATAACATTGTTTTATACAGATAAAATCTTCAAATTTACTTAAAAAAATAAATCTCAACTATCAGTGATCACATTCATAAATAATAACCTTTAATGATAATCTGAAATTATTTATACATGATAATACACAGCACGGTACAATAAAAAATACCTTAAATTACCACCACAACAGCCAATACCGTATTCCACAATATAAAAAAATACTTTCACAGACTTACCACTTTGATGATCATACAAACGCCAGATTTCTTGTACTATATCTGAGCATTTTTTGTATTCACTTTCAACAGCATTTAGAGTAAGATGAAGTAATTTCAAAAATTCATCATCATTTATCTGATGAACGGACTGATTTAATCTTGATACAGCTGTTTTGATGTCATTCAAGTTCAAATGGCCTAATCGTTCCTTCTTCTTATTAAGTGTGGTAAATATTTGAGAAATATCATATTTTTCTTCACTATTATCGATGGCAGGTGAGCTGATGGGTTTTATGCCATTGTGATCGGATAAGTAACACAATTTTTTCTTCCTGGAAAAATATGCAGAGGTGAACTTTATGAAAATAGTACTGCATTAAACTCTATCATGAAGCTAAAGTAATTTCTAGACAGCTTCCAGTAACCCTAATACTACATAAATGAAGTAGTATCCATGTTCCAAACTCATCACTCTGGAGTGAAGGGCTTTACATAAAAATAAAAGCTTACAACTGGGCATGAGAAAAGACACTTCTAAAATTGTCTCAAATTCATGACAAATGTATTAACTCCATACCAAATGAGACATATCTGGCACATTGCAGCTTAATTTAAAAGCCTGAGATGTATTACAGGCCAACATGGAATATATGTCTAAGGCCGAGCAAAACAGGAGAATTAATTATAAATAATATTTAACATGAGTGAATGGTCAAGTCAAATAAGTTTTTTCCTCATATAAGATGTTAAATACAAGAGGTCCTCGATTTAAGATGTCCTTGAGTTACAATGTTTTGCGCTCACCAAGTATCTTCCATAAAAATATTTAGCTTCTTTTATGATAATTTCTGGCCTGTATTATGTCTCCCAAGCGTAAAGCAGGTTCTTCTGATGGCAGTGCTTCGAAGAAAAGGAAAGCCATCACCATGGAAGTGACATTAGACACAGTGAAATGCATGGAAAAGGTAGAAACTTTACTACTGCAATAGCATAGGTGGGTGATGTAGGTGCTTATTAGGTGTTCCAACTTACACTGAAATTCGGGTTACATCCCGTTTCAGGAACAGAACTCTGACATAAGTCGAGGACCTTCTGTACAGTAAAGTAAACAGCAATCCAAACTAATTTATATATACCCACAACAATCTTGGCCATACTTTTACTTGGAAACCCAATTTTAGACAATCTTACACTCTGTTCCTCCTCTAGTAAGGGAAATATATAATGCTGTATTTTACATTACATTGAAATCCAAATACGAACTCTTAGATTTTGTTACTAGTTTATATAAGCATCTCTATAGTAGAGTGCCAAACAGGAAATATATTTTATATCAATTTATAAAGAAAGCTTGTCACTGACCTGGGGAATGATTATCCCACTGGCTTTTACAACAGTTTGCAATGAGTATTTTGACATGTAAATTGCTTTTAATTTCGGTGTGCACAAAAGTAGGGTTTGTTACTAGTTACTAATGCGCTAAGCGCAGTCTGGCAGTATGCTCTAGTCTAGGTGAATGGGAATTTGGAAATTTTCAAGGTTAAAACAGCAATGCACTCCACATTTTTTACGTGTAACCATTCCGAATTTCAACAAATACAACAATTACCTAATACCCATAAATAAACAATACTAATAAACAATTAATTAAGAAAAAATTACCGAAAATATTTGCAACTACGAAAAACCCGTATAAGCACATACAGTAGAAGCCACTTTTTGCCCAGAAAACCATAATACCCCTTAACTTGTAACAGAACCTCTTTGTAATCCGAGGACTTTGTTCTTACCCATAGCAAGGGTAATGGGGAGTATCTAATCGAGATGGCGTGACTGTTAAGAAAATAAAACTTTAGTCCTAATGCACTGATTTTATTATTAATTTACAATACTAACAGTACAGATTTGTGTCAAATAGCCTCCACTTGTGAAACCAAACTTCACTACACACCTAAAATGACCTTTGAACCCTAGCAGTGCCTTGAACAGATAAGAATAACTAGTAACATGTACATTTTATGTACCGGTTATAAAATCCAATACTCCCTGTTTGGCAGTCAGACGGAGACATTCGGTGACCTATGAACAGTAAAAAAAAAAAAAAAAAAAAAAAAAAAAAAAAAAAAAAAAACTACACCTTCCATGTCTGGTGTAAAACTTGTCTCCAGACAGAGCCGAACAACCAAACCTAGAATCATCAACATCAAATTATAACCTAACCTAGTCCAGTGAAATACCAAAGACTCACTCACCACTGAAAGACGGACGGTTTTACAATACGATTTTTCTTTACAGCTCCACAAACAGAAGACATATACAGCCAACCATTTCTTGTTCCTGTATTTATTCCCACTTTACATATCGGTCTGTAGAATTGCATAAGGCTCGCCATAGCAAACATCAGTTTATATGTGTAAATTATCTAAATAAATTCGGTTAAAACCAACGTTGCAAACAAAATAGTCTAAATATTACATTTCACTACTCTTTCTCTTTAATTAATTGTAAATAACGACAATTCGTCACTTATTCATCTGGTCTTGTTGTTCCGGTATCTCCAGACTCTCCAAATGTATTTACATAATCCATTACTGGGTCACATTGTTAGTATTAGTTTTTGTAGCATGAGTGGCGATTGGTAAGGAAAGCCTTTGCTGCGGCTCCTCATGAATGACACTTCAGAAGCAAATTTCAGTGCTTATTCTTGCATGTTTTAACATAACCTCATTTTTTATGTTTTATTCTTTAACAGTAAAAGCATCAAGATAAAAAAAAAATTAAAACATTCCCTTTTAACTGGCAATGTGCACGCATGCCTCTCTCTCTCTCTCTCTCTCTCTCTCTCTCTCTCTCTCTCTCTCTCTCTCTCTCTCTCTCTCTCTCTCTCTCTCTCTCTCTCTCTCTCTCATTCCTTAAGGGAAGGCAGAAATAATATAATCATATTGTTATTTCTGTATAGTAATGCACCGTTATGTCCCAATTAGTCCCCGTTCGAATGGGGGTGGACGTAAATTTGTTGGAGACTGGGAATCAATGCTAAATGCCTTTCCTAACACCCTGTGGTGGGCTCGAACCCTCATCAGTCACTTCCCGACTCGCGTACCTTACCATTGAGCTATCGCGGCACCCCGTAAAGTAGCTGTGTAGTCTAAGGCAGTGGTTCCCAACCTTTTTTTTTTTTTTTTTTTGACATGCCCCACCTAAGTATCTCTAAACTCCTGATGCCCCCCTGCGACATATAGTTCTTATAATTCAAAAAGTGAAATCCTATTCACGTGGAGGAAGTCAAATTAAGCCATTCACTTGGTCTGAACATATTTCCAAAGAACATCATGGCATCCATGGAAGGGAAAAAATAAAAGAACGAAAAAGGACAGTTGAAGTACTGCGGAAGAAATCACTAAGAAAGTGTTAAGAAAAAAAAATAATAATATGGGGTGATATGAAAAAACAGCAAATAAAGTTTCAAAACATTTAATAGAGAACTGAAATGCATAAAAAAAAATGGAATATTTTTCTGTTCAATAAAATAAAGGTACCCATCAAATGCAAAATACAATTTGAGCTCACCTCAAGATAAGAAGACAAAAGATAGTGATATCCTTGTGCTTCATGCCTGCTGCTGCAGAGAGATTATATACTTAGCACCAATTTAGTCAGTATCAGTCTCAAGTCTTCTCGTGCAGTGTTATCCAGTCGATTTTTTTTCTTCAGTAGCAAATCATGTACAGCACTAAAGCTACATTCAGCTTAATATGATGATGGGAACAGTAACGACGGTTTTCTTGCAAAATTGGTTGAATTTGGGTATTTAGCTTCTATCTCAACAACAAAACCATGCCAAAGCTCCTTTTATATTGAATAAAGTTTTAATATCACATCCTCGCATCGCCTCCCTTAAAATTAAAATTGTCCCCTGTGGGGCGTGAGCCCCACGTTGGGAACCACGGGTCTAAGGTGAATAAGATGAAGAAGGAATAGCATTGCAAACATCACTTTATAAGTGTAAATTATCTAAATAAATTCGGTTAAAACCAACGTCGCAAACAAAATAGTCCAAATATTACATTTCACTACTCTTTTCCTTTAATTAAATGTAAATAACGACAATTCGTCACTTAGTCATCTGGTCTTCTTGTTCCGGTATCTCTAGACTTTCCAAATATATTTACATATTCCATTACTGGGTCACATTGTTAGTATTAATTTTTGTAGCATGAGTGCATACCAAGCAGCTATATATATATATATATATATATATATATATATATATATATATATATATATATATATATATATATATATATATATATATATATATGATTCGGTTTTACGTCACGAACTCCCTTTTCTACTAAGGGCTACCATTTTGCCACGGAGACTACACACACACACACACACACATATATATATATATATATATATATATATATATATATATATATATATATATATATATATATATATATATATATATATATATATATATAGAATAGTCTAAGCACGGACGGATAAAACCTTTATAGATTTTAAGTAACTGTAAAGAGGAAAAGTAATGACGAAAACGAAATAGAACCTCCATTTTTTTGGATGCATATTTAGAAATTTGGATTATGTGATTCCTCCAAGACAAGTTAGAGGCTATATGGATTCCTAATATGTTGATAGAATTAAGGGGGGGGGGTAAATTTCGTTAGTTTCTAAGGAGTAAAGGATAAAGAGATAGCCAGAAGTTGTGTCTTGGAGGAATTAATTTTAACTAAATTTGGGGTGCCCCACTCAGATACCAGCTGCAAATTGGAGTTGAGAGTAGAAGAAAGAGTGATACGAGTAGCAGATGAAGGTTGTGAAGAAACGGCAGAGGAAAAGTGAACTGCAGAATCGTCAGCAAAGGCGTGAAGAAGAGAGAAAGCTGGGGATTGTAGATCATTGATGACGAGAACGAACAGAGTAGATGAAAGAACAGAGCCCTGTGGAACACCACTGGTAACAGGGAATGGGCTAGATTTTGCAACATCAACAACTATATATATATATATATATATATATATATATATATATATATATATATATATATATATATATATATATATATATATATATAATATATATATATATATATATATATATATATATATATATATATATATATATATATATATATATATATATATATATATATATATATATATATAGTCTTTGACTCAGCCACCCTCCTTATATGGAGGAATATGGCTTTGGCATATATATATATATATATATATATATATATATATATATATATATATATATATATATATATATATATATATATATAGTCTTTGACTCAGCCACCCTCCTTATATGGAGGAATATGGCTTTGGCATATATATATATATATATATATATATATATATATATATATATATATATATATATATATATATATATATATATTATATTATATATATATTATATTATATATATATATATATATATATATATATATATATATATATATATATATATATATATATATATATACGCTCTCTCAACACCCCACATTCTATTACTATACTAAACAGGTGTTTCTTTAGTTTTTTCATCTTCTTTGAGTCCTGAATTAAGGCGTAAATGGTAATTAATAGACGTTAGAAAATTTTTTTGACTTTGGAGGCCGTTTGGATACTTCATAAGGATATAGAGTGAAATAACACCACAAATATGATATTGTTAGATATTTATTAAGTAAACTATATATATACTCATCGTCAGAAATTCACAATATTTGTACAGGGTCAGGGGCTATCTACAATGCCGCAAGAGTATAGGAAGGAGGGCGGAGTCCTAGACAATGGTACACTGAAATAATGGGATGTAGGACTCCATTACCTGCCGAAGGAGGCTTTCAATTATAATTCTCACTGAAATTATAAATGATGAACCACTTATAAATAGGATAATATTAATAATAATCATAATAATAATAAATATAATAATAATAATAATAATAATAATTCGCCTCACATACGTCTTTCATTGCTATCCCGCGATGGGACAGCTAGAACATTCAACCTTTTAGAAACAAAGTCACATATACAGAGACACTCTTTCCTTCTTCTTTTGACAACTCCGGAGACATATCCTACAGCATCAAGATGTACATTTTCAGTGTCTACATTTACTCAACCGACATATAAAATACATATGGGTCAAAATTAATTAATTAAAAAATAATAACATAGAACAAAGTATGAGTCATCTAAAATACTCTCCTTTATCAAGTCACGTAACCTTTCTCTGTCAATTTTTTGACAATTATTTTTTCTCGCAAAGGAAATTCCGTTATTTCTTACAATGCTGTACATTACATACTATATATATATATATATATATATATATATATAATATATATATATATATATTTACACAACATAGCTGTGTATTAGGACCAAATCCTGACCTCTCCAGCAAATTTCACGACTTAAAGGCAAGTTTCCAGATACATACAAACTTGGAATGTGACAGATACATATATGGCAACACCTATCATTACCATTTAGTAAAGGCCTATGGATGGGGAATTAAATAAAAAACGCCGAAGAAGAAACTATACCACAATGAAAGAGGCAGAAAGAGACAGGAAAAGAACACTGGTATTCTCTCTCTCTCTCTCTCTCTCCAACATCCTCCATTGCATCATCTTTCACGTATATCTTCTTCAGGAGTTTTACATTAAGCATCTAAAGGCTAATATCAATAACTTACTCAATAAATTAAGACCCGATTTATTAAACAGTGTAGACCTAGGATACCATATTGTTAGTTAGCTAGATACACACAAATGGATTTCATAAACGCATCTGACGCGGTTCTGTGAATGTCTAGGATCCCGTACGGGATCCTAGCCATTCACAGAACTGCGTCAGATGCGTTTATGAAATCCATTTGTGTGTATCTAGCTAACTAACAATATGGTATCCTAGGTCTACACTGTTTAAGAAATCGAGCCCAAGTCTTTTTACAAGTAG
>JAXCGZ010021073.1:82500-85534 GCA_037179515.1 Halocaridina rubra | reverse complement strand
TAATAATAATAATAATAATAAGACTTTATTTCCAACGTACATTGGGTATTCAAATATGGGTGTACTATTAAAATTTACAAGTAAAATCTTCCTTTAAGAGTAACATCTTAAGATTATATTTAAAAGTATACACTGAACCAGCATTTTTTAGTTCTCTGGGAAGCTGATTATATAAATGAGGTCCACGAATGTTTATATCTCTTGAGCCAATATCAGTTTTAGACCTTCGTACTAATAAATCTTCCCCTTGACGGGTAGTTAACCCGGTAACTGAGCTTACTGTAGAAAAATTATACAAGCAATCAGGAAGATTGTTTCTTAGTATATTAAAAACAAAGGTACATATATCAAAAACATATTTATCTCTAATCTTTATCCATTCTAGATCTTTTAAAACAGGAGAGATGTGCTCGTATTTTCTTACATTGCCAACAGCCACTCGTGCTGCAAAGTTTTGTAACTTTTGTATTCTTTGTAATTGAGTCTTATTTGTACATCCCCAAACTTTGAGACAGTAATTAATTAAACTCATAGCTAAGGACTGGACAATTATTATACGAGTTGATGTTTCAAATGAGTCTTTTACCCTATTTAGATATATTAGAGTACCCATTACTTTTTTATAAATTTCATCTATATGCATTTCAAAATTCATGTAACGGTCAAAATAGACACCTAGGTTCTTTACCGAGTTCATTGGCTTAATGATATTACCGTTAAAATTTATATGAAGATTGTCATCAACTTCTGATAATAATTGTCTGGATCCGATAAGAATAGATTGGGTTTTAGTTTCATTAAGTAACAGACCATTTTTTAGAAAGTAACGTTTAGCCATATACAAAATTTCTTCTGCTCTACGAATAATATTTTCTAAATCATTAATTTCTCCTTCAATTAAGATTTGAGTATCGTCAGCATATTGAATGACATAACAGTTAGGTAAATATTTTACTAGATCGTTTACATATATTAGAAAAAGTATAGGTCCTAGGATCGATCCCTGAGGGACCCCAAACAATACCTTCTTGCGACTTGAAACTACATCTTTTATTCTGACTGACTGGTAGCGGTTTTTTAAATAGTTCTCGAACCAGCTTGGGTCAATGTTCATTTTTTTGCATTTTTCTAATAAGATGGTATGGTGTACACTATCAAAAGCTTTAGAAAGATCGAGTAGTAGTAGCAATGATATTTTCTTATTATCTATATTTTTGTATATTTCATCTGATATTTTCAATAAGGCAGTTTCAGTTGATAATTTTGGCCTGAAACCGTGTTGACTTTTTGCAATAAGTTTATTTTTTTCAAGAAACTCACTTAACTGATTTGCAACAATCTTTTCAAGTATCTTTGATAAAATTGGTAGTAAAGAGATTGGTCTATAGTTAGAGACGTCGTCAGGATTTCCATTTTTAAAACCAGGAATTACATGGGGATTTTTCCATAAATCTGGGTAAATATTGGTAACTATGGAAGTATTGATTATTACCGTCAGATAATATGCTATTACAAATAATGAATCTCTAATAAAACGAAAACAAATTCCATCTGATCCATATGCATTAGAGTCTTTCAGATTTTTTATTACTAAGATTACTGTATTACAATCTACTGTAGTAGGGTTAAAGTAATGTGCTTATTTGATAATTTCATGGCCCGAATGAGATTGGGATTTGAATTAAATGCTAAAATGAAGCCACGAGTGAGGTTGGGGAATCTGTAATATGAACATAGTGGCATTCAGCTAGAATGCGTTCATTCCTAAGTATAGCAGATATAAGCTATAAGGTTGGGTTCCTTTTAACCTTCTGTGGTGTAGTGGTAGCGCCTTGACTTAGTAATCAAAAGTCCTAGGTTCGAGTCCCGGTCGGGGTAAAAAATGATTTATGTTTTCACATATGTAATGTGCTTATTTGATAATTTCGTGGCCCGAATGAGATTGGGATTTGAATTAAATGCTAAAATGAAGCCACGAGTGAGGTTGGGGAATCTGTAATATGAACATAGTGGCATTCAGTTAGAATGCGTTCATTCCTAAGTATAGCAGATATAAGCTATAAGGTTGGGTTCCTTTTAACCTTCTGTGGTGTAGTGGTAGCGCCTTGACTTAGTAATCAAAAGTCCTAGGTTCGAGTCCCGGTCGGGGTAAAAAATGATTCATGTTTTCACATATGTAATGTGCTTATTTGATAATTTCATGGCCCGAATGAGATTGGGATTTGAATTAAATGCTAAAATGAAGCCACGAGTGAGGTTGGGGAATCTGTAATATGAACATAGTGGCATTCAGTTAGAATGCGTTCATTCCTAAGTATTGCAGATATAAGCTATAAGGTTGGGTTCCTTTTAACCTTCTGTGGTGTAGTGGTAGCGCCTTGACTTAGTAATCAAAAGTCCTAGGTTCGAGTCCCGGTCGGGGTAAAAAATGATTCATGTTTTCACATATGTAATGTGCTTATTTGATAATTTCATGGCCCGAATGAGATTGGGATTTGAATTAAATGCTAAAATGAAGCCACGAATGAGGTTGGGGAATCTGTAATATGAACATAGTGGCATTCAGTTAGAATGCGTTCATTCCTAAGTATAGCAGATATAAGCTATAAGGTTGGGTTCCTTTTAACCTTCTGTGGTGTAGTGGTAGCGCCTTGACTTAGTAATCAAAAGTCCTAGGTTCGAGTCCCGGTCGGGGTAAAAAATGATTCATGTTTTCACATATGTAATGTGCTTATTTGATAATTTCATGGCCCGAATGAGATTGGGATTTGAATTAAATGCTAAAATGAAGCCACGAGTGAGGTTGGGGAATCTGTAATAGGAACATAGTGGCATTCAGTTAGAATGCGTTCATTCCTAAGTATAGCAGATATAAGCTATAAGGTTGGGTTCCTTTTAACCTTCTGTGGTGTAGTGGTAGCGCCTTGACTTAGTAATCAAAAGTCCTAGGTTCGAGTCCCGGTCGGGGTAAAAAATGATTCATGTTTTCACATATGTAATGTGCTTATTTGATAATTTCATGGCACGAATGAGA
>JAXCGZ010021073.1:45000-77500 GCA_037179515.1 Halocaridina rubra | reverse complement strand
TGTAATTTAAAATAATATCCTGTTATACTTTTTCTATCCTCTGAATTACCCCAGCCTGAATCTGAAAATTCTAACAAAACTAATGACTCATCAGCTTTATCAAATCTTAAACTATTGTCAGCTGTACCCTTAAAATATTTCAGAACTCTCTTAGCAACATTAAAATGAGCTTCATTTGGCTGTAACATATACTGAAATAACTTGGTTACAACTAAGATCTGGTCCTGCTCCAATTATTATGTATATAAACTTCCTACCATTTCTCTATATTTCTTTGCATCAGTTAAATCTGTTGAATCAAAATGACTAGTATTTGAAAAACTGACATCGCAAGAAGTTCTAGAAGGGTGACAGTCTGACATACCAAACCTTTCCAGAATCTTCAGAATATGCCTGTTTTGATTTATCTCTGTGAACTCTTAATTATATTCAAAAGACATTCCTAAAAACCATTTAATATCTCCCAAATCAGTCATCTTAGATTTCTCCTAGAAAGATTGTTTAAAGTCCTTGAGCATTTTATCATTACTACAACCAATAATTATGCCATCAACCCAAATAAGAACCATCAACATTTCTTTACCATAATTTTTAACATACAAGCAATGATCTGCATGTGACTGATTTAAACTCTCTGAATTGAAAAATTTATAAATAACATTGTTCCACATACGACCACTATGTTTAAGACCATGAAGTGACTTTTTAAGCCTACAGTACAATATTTCACCATCTTTATTTTTCACTGCATAACCTTTAGGTTGCTGTACATAAATGTCATGGTCAAGAGAAGCATTAAAATATGCAGTCTTAACATCCATTTGTTGAATGGCGAGTTTCAGTTTTGCTGCAACTTAAATGAATGTTCTCAGAGTTGTCATCCTTGCTGTTGGGGCAAAAGTATCTTCATAATCCACATATTTTTCTTGAGTACAGCCTATAGCTACAAATTTAACCTTAAACTTTTCACCATCTGCAACTGGTTTGAGTGCATAAATCCACCTACTGCCAATTACTTTTTGGGCTTTAGGGAGTTCAGCAAGCTCATAGGTACTATTTTCTTTCAGCGCCTGCATTTTTTCGTCCATTGCCTTCTTCCAATTTCTTGACTCAGGAAATCATACAGCTTCTGTGTAGGTACTTGGTATTTCTTGAACAGATATCTGATATCTTTGGTGGATAAAAGTTTCATGTGTTACATTAGTCACATAATTATTCATTAGTGTGGCTTGTTTAGTTCATGTGATGGATATCTTCTTTGATGTTTTTCAATTTCATTGGGATTATTTACATCTGTTTCAATGGGGTCATCACTAGCTTCAGATGTAATATTTTCAGATTCAGGAATTTCGATGATATGAGATTCACTAGGTCTCTGCGTCTGAACCATTGTCTTTGGAATATGACGGGTGAATTTAACATTCCTTACATTTCTGACATTCTGTATAGAAGGAAAATATACTAGATATGCAGGACTCTCTGAATCAAGTCCAACAAACACTCCTGCTTTGCACTTTGGATCCAGCTTTCCAGCTTCACTGACATGTGCAAAACATTTTGTACCAAATATATTCTTTTTGCTTAAAGTAGGAAATTTTTCAGTCAATAATTCCAAGGGAGTGACTCCAGTCCTATTAGTGAAGCATATGTTGTGGATATTTGCTGACATTTTAACTACCTAAGTCTACATATATTAAGGCAATTTTGCTTCCAACAACAAACACCTTGCCATTGAATATATAGTTCTATGATTCCTCTCTGCTGTGCAATTCTAATGTGGTGACTATGGTGATGAAAATTCCATCATGATTCTGTTGTCTATACACACAGTTCTGAATGCATTACAGGTAAATTCAGTACCGTTGTTACACCTGACACAACGGATATTTCCATAAGGCGAAGTTTCTGCAATAAATTTTATCAGGGCATGAACTGTATCACTCTTTCTTTTAGGAAATAAATCTGCACAGCACCAGAGTACTCATCCACAAAATTTATATCATATTTATAACACTCTCTGGATACTGGACTAATAGGACCAACTAGATCATTCTGTAGCATGCTTTCTTGCTTTTCTGCTATTATTAATAGTCATTTTGCCGAATTTGCAGGTTACACACTCAAAAACTTGAAAGTTCATTATTTCCATGCCATCTACAACACTTACCAATTTCTTAATACCACTTACATAGCACTGACCTAAAATTCGGTGCTACACTCCCAATGAATGTTTCCTAAAATGCTTTTAACTGTGTGACATTCATCTTGCTTGAATTCTGAGAAAATCTCTAGATATAATGCAACTTGTCTATTTCAGTGATGTTGGAAACTGTTCCGTTTTTAGTAGTTAAAGTACTTCCTGCAGGACTAAAAGTCCGTACACAGACAAAATGTCTTGATTAAAACTAGGAATGTTCAGTGCATCACCTGATGTCACTAGTCGCATTACACCATTTCCATCACAAACAATTTCTTTTACAGTCCAATACCTCTTACAGCATCTCTAGTTTTATGTCCATCAGCAAGCTGTAAACAGTGCAATTCTTTTCTGAATGATTCATCAAATACAACAAACTTTGATCTTTGTTTTTTCAATATGTGATGTACATCCAGAATCTACTAACATAAGATCATCATCTATATCCTTGTCATTAATTTCATTACACTCTGTATTAACATGGAAACTAAATTCACTTTCAGATAAGCCCACATTAACACTGCTTGCTGAATTTACATTAGGCCTAGGCTTAGGCCTAGCCTGATTCTGATTATACCTTTCTGCACTAAAGCATTCTACAAGTGTTGTGTGATTCACTTTTATGATACTCACAGTACTTTTGTTGAGTTTTTCTTATCTTTCCAAAGAAAACACCGAGATGCAATATGGCCTATTTCTCAATTCTTTCATGACTTCAACTCCATCATCTTTGGCTTTGCTTTTGATTAGGCCTAATGAAGTCCTATCTAAACATATGGCCAAATAATCGTAAATACTCTGCTTTGCTGCATCTAAATCAAAGTCATCACTTCTCTGACTTTCATACTTGTCAATAGCTGGGTGCAGTCTTTTCAATCCCAAAGCAGCCATGAAACTTTCCTCCCATATTTTGTAGTTGTTAGCATCATCATCAAAGGTTTTCGACAAGCTGCTGGGCCCATTACCCATTGCTGAAATCTGTACAGAAATTTTCAAATATAATTACCTTTGATATACCTTAAAATGCAGTAGTAATATGGGATATAAATAAGAACTGGTAGAACTTCATGTCTTGTATTCTTGGGGACTTCTCAACAACTACAAAATCAAAACTTTGGGGATTTCAAGCCTAAATGCAAAACTGTAAATTCACAAAACTAATTATGCAGTACACTAAAACTGAAAATCTTTATGAAATAAAACGTTGTTATTTTTCTTTTACCTTATTCAGAAATAAAAAATATATTATAAACATAATATGCAGAAAAGAATATATGAAATATTTTAGGCATCAATGTTAGTGTCTGCAGCTAGGCCTATGAATATACACTGATTAATTAATGCAAAATCTTTTCCTCTTCCGCATACATGACAATATTACAAGTAAATGCATCTTTGATTAATAAATTCAACACTAACTTTAGTTGCTGTTCCTTGAAAAAACAATCCAAATATCTTTTCACTATCTCTTTAATAACTTAGTCTTGGAATGCATATAAAATTGTTATCCAATGAGTAACTTTGTTTTATTGTTCTGTTTAACTGGTATACTAGGAGGCTCAGTAAGACAAGTTAGAGGCTATATGGATTCATAATATATTGATAGAGTTAAGAGGGTAAATTTCATAAGTTTCGAAGACAATAGGGTTTTCAGGAGGAGAAGACAAAGAGATAGCCAGAAACTGTGTCTTGGAGACATTGAACTTAACTAAATTTTGAGTGCCCCACTCAGATACTCTCTGCAAATCGGAGTTAAGAGTAGAAGAAAGAGTGATACGAGATTGATTACAAGTAACAGATGAAGGTTGTGAAGAAAAGGCAGAGGAAAAGTGAAGGGTAGAATCATCAGCAAAGGAATGAAGAAGAGAGGAGAATGGGGATTGCAGAAGATCATCGATGAAGAGAAGGAACAGAGTAGGTGAAAGAACAGAGCTCTGTGGAACACCACTGGTAATACAGATAGGGCTAGATGTCGCGCCATCAACAACTACAGATATAAAATGGTTAGTAAGAAATCTGGAAATTAGAGAACAGAGAGAAGGGGTAAAGCCATAGGCAGGGAATTTGGCCAACAGAGCCTTGTGCCAAACTCTGCCAAAAGCCTTAGAGATATCAAGGGCGACGACAAAGGATTCCCCATAGTTCCTCAGAGAAGATGACCATACATTACTAAGATAGGACAGGAGATCACCAGTGGATATTGCCTTGTGGAAGCTGTACTGGTGATCGGAGATAAGTAAGTTTGATTCAAGGCGTTTCAAGAAGTGAGAGTTGAGCAAAGTTTCAAAAACTTTAGCAATAGAGGAGGTTAGGGCAATAGGTCGGTAGTTTGAAGGAATAGAGCGGTCACCCTTCTTAGGAACATAATGAACTAGAGCATGCTTCCAAGATGAAGGATAGATACTGGTTGACAGAATGAGGCGAAAAAGATGGCAAAATATGGGAGCCAGTTCATCTGCAAACTCCTTAAGGAACTTTGCAGGGATACCATCGGGACCAAATGCCTTGTTCGTCTTTAGCGAGCGAAGAACCTTATGAACTTTGCGTGAAGAAAGGATAAAGGTGGGCATAGGGTTAGAGAGGGGTAAAGACTGAGGAACAGGTACTCTGGAATCGTTTATAGAAGAGTTGGCAGAAAAATGAGAGCCAAAGAGAATGGCTTTATCAGTGGGAGAGCAAACTATAGAACCATCAGAACGAATGAGAGGGGGAAAGCTTGAGTTACAGAAGTTTTTGGAGAGGTTTTTGGCTAAGGACTAGAGGCATTTGTCAGTGGGAGAGGAGTTAAGGTCATCAACTTTCCTTCTTATAAAGGAAGCCTTAGACCTTCAAATCTAAGCAGCACAGCGATTCCTAGCTATAATAAAAGCAGACTGAGTTAAATCGGAAGGAGACGCTTGGTAAGATCGGTGAACCCGATTCCTAACCTGGATAGTCATGGAGCAGGTACAGTCAAAATAAGATTTAGGGGGAGAGAAAGTTTTTGTAGAAGAGGGGATGTACGCCTCCATTCCTGCGGTCATGATCTCGGCATCTTTTAGAGCTACCCGATCTGGACTACGGGACCGAAAGCAGTAGTCATCAAATGGGAAGTCAAAGAGAAAGTTATGCAAATTTTCATGTTGGGTGCGCTTGAAGTGCCAAAGGCAGCGCTGAGTAGGAGGGATTGGTGGTGGGGGAGCGAAAATGGAAGAGACTGAGATCGTAAAGTGGTCAGATTTACCAAGAGGGGAAAGCACAGAATAAGAGTAGTTTGAAGGGTTAGAAGTAAAACATACGTCAAGAGTGTTTGCAGCATGTTCGTGACAATCAGGAACGCGAGTAGGAGGTTTGATAATTTTCTCCAGATCGAGAGTAATAGAGAAAGCAAGGGCCTTGCTTCCTCCCACATCAATGTGAAAAGAATGAAGTCACTCACTGTGGTGTACATTGAAGTCTCCAATATAGAGAACTTCGGCATGTGCGTTACAAGATAGCAAGGACTCATGGTACAAGGACAGATATTCAAAGAAAGACACAAACTCGGTGGAGTTTGGAAAACAGTAGCAGAAGCAAAAGAAGATAGTGGCTGTGGAGAGATAGACTTTTAGTCAGAGAACATCATAGTCAGGAGATTCAACGTCCATAAGCCTCACAGTAGGAGTGTTAGTGTTGCAGTATGCACAGACCCCACCTTTAGAACGAAAACGAGTATACAGATTATAGAGAGAGATTTGAAATGGGTCAGTGGAAGCATGTATAGACAACTGGGTTTCATATGGGAGGAGGCGGTTAAGGAACAAAGTGCCCAAGTGCTATTCCACAGACAATAGATTAGAGTTCAGCCCACGAATGTTAGCATAGTGAAGAGTGAAAGAAGCAGATGTATTGGGAGATGCAAGGTTAAGGGCAGAACCACTACTACCACCAGGCGTGTCTGCCCTCAAGACAATAGTGGAGTCAACACAATCCCCGGAGATCCTTCGCACCCCTCTATACCAGGTACTGGGGCCATTAGCTGTGGACCTTCCATAAATAATAACAGATGTGAGGAAAAAAGAAAGAAAAAGAGACATATGGGGAGTGTTGTGACTTGTCAAATGTAAAGGAATAGTAAGAGATGTGTAATGAATACGCCAGAATATTCAGTGTAGATATAGGCATGAGGAAAGAACCGTCCTGAAGGAAGACTCAACCTGGAACTGTCTGGACCAGTCCTAGTTGCATCCTAATACTTTCAGTCGTAGTCTCTCAACAGGCGGCTGGTGCCATGGCCAACCTACTAATCATATATATATATATATATATATATATATATATATATATATATATATATATATATATATATATATATATATATATATATATATATATATATATATATATATATATATATATATATATATATATATATATATATATATATATATATATATATATATATATATATATATATATATATATATATATATATATATATATATATATATATATATATATATATATATATATATATATATATATATATATATATATATATATATATATATATATATATATATATATATATATATATATATATATATATATATATATATATATATATATATATATATATATATATATATATATATATATATATATATATATATATATATATATATATATATATATATATATATATATATATATATATATATATATATATATATATAAACACACACATAGGCCATACACCCACTTTTAAGAGGGTGGCAGAATCAAAGCAAAATTCTTGGCTGTATGTGGAAGAAGAATGACGAGTAGGGAATTCCCAGTCCCCTAACTAAGCCCTTGTCGACTTTGCAACACTCAGTGGAATACGGAAGAGATATTGTTGCCGCCTATCCTCAAGTAATGTACATTAATTATAGGAGTTATTTACAACTATAACTGAACCTGACTTAGCCAATAACTTGAACTAAGCTTCCCTTATTCCCTGCTATTTGTTATATTCTCACTGGTAAGACTTCAGGGAGGAAGTGCGTGTCAAGTCTTCATTACCCTATCTCTTAAGACAAAAGCATTAGGGGTAAAAAGATAATAAAGCTTCTTATTCTGAAGACAATGTAGCGTCATTGACCACGCACAGCTAATAGTTTGTGTACAACTGTTGTACTGACAGGTATGTTATATAGCTTATATACCTCTCTTTGCCACCAGCGGCTCTGGCATATCAAAGCTCTATAAGTCACCCTTTAGGAGTTGAGCTCAGAGGCACTTGGATGAGAGTCAGGTTAAATATCTGCTGAGGTAGTACTGTATTCCGTTTAGATCTTCTTCTTCTTCTTCTTCTTCTTCTTCTTATCATTATTATTATTATTATTATTATTATTATTATTATTATTATTATTATTATTATTATTATTATTATTATTATTATTATTATTATTATTATTATTATTATTATTATTATTATTATTATTATTATCATTATCATTGTTATTATTATTATTATATTATTATTATTATTGGGTCCTAGTCTTGTAATTTTAAGCTATGGGTAAAATAAAATATAAAACAAAACTTGAGCTTTATTCTTGAAGCTGGAATAAACAAAAAAGCCACTCATCCGGGCATCAACAATAGACGATTCAAGCATTAGCACTTGAATATCACAATAAGAGAATCAAACTCTATTTAATAGGATTAAAAGCTATGAATCTTTATAATGTATAATTATTTTGTTTATTTAGTAGATCATAGAGAATTAATGGAAACAAGCATAAACCAATTAATATTACAAATAAATGTAAACAAATAGGAAGTAAATACTAATAAGAAAGCAATCAGAATAAGTAATAAGAAATAATAATAAATAATTTTACCTCAACTCTCACATTTCCTTTTCCCACAGAAAAAAAAAATCAACTTCTATTTTCAAAATATTTAAGTGCTTATAATTATACTAGTTAACTTTGAATATATACCTACTTTATAAACCTAACCGCTCTGACGGTTTTATAGTTCTGCCAGACCTACGAAGGGGTACTGGTTCAGGCACTGTCATGGGAGCATGCATGGAGTTATCAGAACTCTCAACCATGCTATCTGGATTTATAACATTGCTCTCTGGCTCATCAATCACATCAGAATTTGATGCAAGACTAGTTGGAATAGAAGGCAATATTGGCTTACAAGTACCACCATAATTCTAATTATTACTGGGAAATATGCATTCTTCTACAACAGGAGTAAATCTAGGCATAAGTTGATCTGAATGTCTTTTCCACACTATATTGTAAAATTCTTTAAGTTGACTTTGTAGTTACGCACACCAAGTACTTCAAAGATTTTACCTTTTAACCAAGGCATACCTTGACCATAATTTTTGACAAAAACTGCATCATCTACATTATATTCTGATTTTTCAAATTTACATTCTTTCTGCAGTGTCTTTTCCCTTTTCTTCTTGAGGTTTAATTTTTTCTACAGTTCCCCGAAAGTTAAGTTAAACATCATATCAGCTGGAGCCTTCCCAGTGGAGGAATGTACAGCTCTCCAATGATTGTGCAAAAACCTACATACTCTGGTATTGATATCCCCATCAGTAAATTTACTAAGACCCTCTTTGAAAGTTTTTACTACCCTTTCAACTAAGCCATTAGAAGAAGGGTTATAAGGAGCAGGTGTAATGTGTTTAATGCCATTCTTCCTCAGGAAAAACTCCATCTATCAGACACAAAATAAGGGGTATTGTCAGAAACAATTATTTCTGGCAATTCAAAATTACAAAAACTCTGCCTTAACTTAGCAATAGTTACTGCTGATGTAGTAGATCTAGTAACATGGACATCCAAAAATTTTGTGTGGGAATCTACAATTATAAAAAAATAAGTAACCAATTGGACCAGCGTAGTCTATATGTAACCTACACCAAGGTTTTCCAGTTTCTGGCCAGGATAATGCCACTGACTGTGGAGTCTGGAAATTTTTAAAACAAAATTCACAAGATTTAGTTATTTCTGATATGTCCTGGTCCAATTTGGGCCACCAAATCTAATTATATATATATATATATATATATATATATATATATATATATATATATATATATATATATATATATATATATATATATATATATATATATATATATATATATATATATATATATATATATATATATATATATATATATATATATATATATATATATATATATATATATATATATATATATATATATATATATATATATATATATATATATATATATATATATATATATATATATCTATATATATATATATATATATATATATATATATATATATATATATATATATATATATATATATATATATATATATATATATATATATATATATATATATATATATATATATATATATATATATATATATATAATATATATATATATATATATATATATATATATATATATATATATATATATATATATATATATATATATATATATATATATATATATATATATATATATATATACATATCACACTGAACCGTTATGACCTACATGCAGCTGTTCTAGTACTGTGCTGCGCATATCAGCAGGTATAATTACACTGTTCTGATACAAAAGAACACCATCATAAATGCTTAAATCTGATTTGACACAGAGTAATCAGACAATATTGGGTCATTAATCCAACCCAATTTCACACATTGTAAAACCTTGCTTATAACTGGGTCACCTCCAGTCAAAACCTTAACATTTTCAAAAGAAATGTCTTGATTACTCAGAGCTTCTATAATATGAACATATTCATTAGGGGTACCAGAATCCAAATTAGAATACAGTACTGGCAACTGACTGAGCGCATCCGTGGCAACATTATCTTTTCCTGCTTTAAAATTTAAGTCATAATCGTAACGTGACAAAAGCAAAGTCCATCACTACACTCTAGCGTTTGCATTTACAGGAATCTGTTTGGTTCTACCATACAATCCAAGTAATGGTTTGTTATCAGTTTTAAGAATATATCTACGACCCAATAACAAATACTTAAATTTGCTTACAGCATAGACCAAAGCCAGAGCTTCCTTGTCTAACTGGGAGAAATTCACTTCTGCAGATGGTTACTTTTTACAAGCAAAATAGATTGGTTTTTCGACACCATGCATTTCCTGCATCAAAACGCAGCCAACGCCCACTGGAGATCCATCTACTTCTACAATTACTGGATGATTTTCATCAAAATAAGCAAGCAATTCTGACTTGGATAACTCTGCTTTGACCGTACTGAAAACATTATCTTCTACATATTACCATTTAAATTTAGCACCTTTCTTCAACAAATCATATAAGAGAGGCATAGTGCTAGAAAAATTATTTACAAATTTGCTATAATAGGTAACTATACCCAAAAAAGGATTGTACATCACTGTTAGACTTTGGAGGGGCTGCTTCCAAAATAGCTTCAAGTTTTTGGGGTGATGGATTAATTCCATCACCGGAAATGACATAGCTTAAATACTCAAGCGAATCAGTATTCAAAACAGTTTTCTTTTTATTCATAGCTATATTGTGCTTTTGGAATTCCCTCAAAACTCTGTCTAGTCTTTCATTATGCTCTTTTTGTGCTTATCCTCCAACAAGAATATTATCTAAAAAAGCTACACCACCATCAATATTCATCAAAATCTGAGACATAATTCTCTGAAAGATAGCTGGTGATGATGCCAAACCATATGGAAGTCTATTATATTTAAAAAGACCTTTATGAATATTTATTACAAGAAGCTTTTGGCTTCCATCATCAACTGGTAATTGCTAGTATGCATTTTCAAGATCAATTTTAGAGAATCTTCTACTCTTGCCAACTACTGATAAAATCTCAGCTACCCTTAGAAGTGGATATTTATCACAAACAATGTTTTGATTCAACTCTTTAAAATCTCTACATATCCTCATAGACTTCTTATCTGCTGTTAATACTGGAAAAATGGGAGCCGCCCAATCACTAAAACTTACTGGCTCTATAATGTCACCAGAAACGAATTTACCTAAAGTATCCTCTACTAATTTCTTATAATGAAATGGCACTGTTCTAGCCTTCTGAAAATTAGGTACTGCATTACCTTTAAGATTAACCTTAGCTACTATGCTCGTAATTGGCAATTTTGAATCAGTTGAAAATTTATCTATCTGAGCTCTAGCATCCATAACACTGTTTATTATTTTCTGATCACAATCAACAACACCTGTCAAAGCAATTCCAATCTTAGACATTAAATCCCTACCACACAAGTGTGGGTTATAATTGTCAACAACATGGATTCCATGTCTTATACTGATATCATTATAAACAACATTTACATAAACTTTACCCATGACATTAACATTACTGCTTCCATAAGCTTTTTTTTTTTTATTACAATTCTGCATAGGTAAAGCTAAGCATTAAACCCACTTGCAACCTAAATTAGGAACTCCAGCACCACTATCAACTTCATATGGAATTTCTTTACCATTTAAGTGTAAATTAATCTTAGTTATTACAGTATGGTTATATTCTACACTCAAAATCCTGTTTTATTTCCCTATTGGAGCAGATTCATATAAACTTAATAACTGATTATAATCACTATCTTCCTCAAGTAGGTTTTTTTTCAAAAACTTCATTAGCTTTTTTCCTACCCTTTCTGGTTTTTTTTTCTGACAAAGTGGTATGGCTGTGTTTTTTCCGTCACCATACTTTTGGTTCTCGGAACTCTGAGAAAACTTAGAACCCTGGGAAACTTCCTTATTAAAACGACAAACTTTTTTCAAGTGTCCTTTTTTGTTACACACTGAACACGAAAGATGAGAAAAGCGACTATCCTCACTATAGTGAGGGTAACCACAGTGTAGGCAAATTGCCTCTTTTCTACCATTAGGAGTAGGAGTAGGCCTAGGCCTATTTGATTTTTTTTTATTCAGATAACTACATGTGCACATGGGCACTCACAGTCATATTGCAGTTGATAAACATTACAATCTATTTGGTTATGTATAAATAAAATATTAATAGAATTTGCAATTAATTTTAAATACCGTAGCAAGTAATTAATAATAAAATATAGTGTAATAATTGAAGAGTAATTGAAGAGTAATATTTGTAACAATATTTTCAATAGCCTTGTTGAGTGCTATAAATTACATTCCACTTTTCAACAGTACTACTGCAGACAATTTGAAGCAGATATAGAATAACAATTTTCAGGTTAGAATAATAAGTAGGTACATATACATATGCATGCATTAATTACATGAGCAATAGAAACACCACTGGGGCTTCATAGTCATACATATCAAGGAGAGAGAGAGAGAGAGGAGAGAGAGAGGAGAGAGAGAGAGAGAGAGAGAGAGAGAGAGGAGAGAGAGAGAGAGAGAGAGAGAGAGAGAGAGAGAGAGAGAGAGAGAGAGAGAGTTTGTGGTATTAATTTCAGCAAAAGGAGTTATTCGTCCTTACCACAGATAAAGATGCATACATGCATACTCATACTCATCATTGTCCTCTGAGGGTAACACAGCAAAGGAAAATGCATGTAATTAATCGCATATACGTACACATATAAACCTGAACATACATACATACATACATACACATTGTTATTCACACACACACACACACACACACACACACACACAGAGTGGTCAGAAAAGTGGCTAATGAAATTCAATACTTCAAAATGTAAGGTAATGAGAATGGGTACAAGTGCAAGAAGGCCCAAGCTTGACTACTCGGTGGCTGGAGTACAACTTCAAGAGACAGAAAATGAGAGAGATCTAGGAGTAAACATACTGGCAGATTTGTCTCCAGAAATACATATAAATGGCATAGTAAGGGCAGCATATGCATTCTTATCAAATGTAAGGGTAGCCTTCAGGCACATGGACAAGGAAATGTTCAGAAATATTTATGTAACCTATGTGAGGCCCAAACTCGAATATGCAGCCCCCTTTTGGAATCCGCACTTGAAAAAGCACATAGCTAAGCTTGAAAAAGTTCAAAGACATGCCACGAAGCTGGTGCCAGAAATACGCAATCTCAGTTATGATGAGAGGCTGAGGGAATTAGACTTACCATCACTCGAAGCTAGAAGAGTGAGGGGGGATATGGTGACAGTCTTTAAATTCCTTCATGGTTATGATAGAGTGGATAGGGATCGATATTTTGATATGGCTGGCTCTAGAACTAGAGGTCATAGTTTGAAGCTTCATAAGAAAACTTCTTTGCAGGATGTAAGGAAATACTTTTTCAGTGTAAGAGTAGTTGATAATTGGAATTGGCTAAGCGATAAGGTAGTTAATGCTATCTCAATCCATAGTTTTAAGGACAGGTATGATAAGTATCACTAAGTATAAAATGGAACCTATCAGGAGACGGGAAGATACGAGCTTTGGGCTCTTTCCCATAAACACAATTATGTAATCACAATTAGGTAATCACACACACGTATTCAGTATCTCTTAAACTTTTCCTTGTGTTTTTTAGTGACTAAGACTACAGTGAGTTAATCATACATAATTTCCCTAAATAAGAAATCCTGCAGAGTATTGTGAGTAAAAAACTTATATTTGTTGTATGACGAGACTGTCCAAATATTAAAGGAAAAAATTTAGAACATTTTCGTGAGTGGAAAGAGAAAGAAGCTGCCCTGCTCTGCCTTGAAGGAAACTTAAAAGAGTTGCCAGAGGTGAAGCCATCACATCACATTACCTAATTTCTTGTGTAAATTGGGGAGAGCTATTAAGCCGTTCACCTGATCCTGTGGTTCCATATATTGTTAAAATCAGTATCCTTCCCATTTATATTAATTTGATAGCTAGTTTGAAACACGAAATAATTGAATAATTAAATAAATACCAAAAATACACCTGTCAACAGTACTGAGTTAAGTTGCCAAGTAGTACAGCTGTCTTATTTTCTTCATTTTTTTTTCTTTTCTTTTAGCTTTCTCATTTACTATTGTTTTATTTTGAATATATATTGAGTTAAATGTAAAGTCTAATCCTGTGATAACATATCTTGGTTAGCAAGTGAGTTTATCAGTTAGGAAGAATATATAGCAGAAACAGGTGGGTGCCTCCTCAGACACAAATTCGAATTTTCCTTCAGGTTTGACTTTTGTTTTGTTGCGTTTTTTTCTTTTTCTTTTTATCCTCAAATTACCATAGTCAAACTTTTAAGTTAAGATGTGTGTTACCAGAAAAGAGATAAATTGAGTCACTAAATAGCACTTATATGGAGATATAAAAATTCTGTGTGAAGCTTAAATAAAAGTTTTTCTCTCTTTTTTTTCTCTTTCTCTTCTTCTTTCTATATTCTGTGAGAGGGAGAACATAAAAATGAGGCCATCTCTGTCTCAAACCTCTCCCACCCATGGGTCGGGAGGAGGGGTAGCTATTAGGAGACTAAAACAGAAAATCAAGGATTTAGAGGCAATGGTTATAAGCCTTGATGAAAAAATTCGGAATATGGATGGAGAAATGAAAGAGAATGAAACACTGAGATCTTTGGAGGAAGCAAATAAAGCACAAGGGCAGGAGAGAAAGGAACTAGAAAAAAGAATAAAGAAGCTGGAAGGGGAAAAGAGTGAACTAGAAATTAGAAATTCTAAACAAGAAGATAAAAACAAACAGCTGAATGACAACACCAAGGAGTTAGATGTTAGTTCACTGCTCTCTTCTGAGAGAGACGAGATTGCTGCTTGGAATGTCCAGTTTAAGGAAAACATTGAACAGTATAGAAAAGAGTTCCAGGAGCTGAATATGGAAAATGATGCCATGAAAACTTCCTTTGCTGATGCACTAAAGGGGAATGTGGCAGTAAAAGAGGCTGTAAAGGTGGTGGCACTGGAAAACATACAAACAGTTGACTATAAAGAGACAGTAATTGAAAAAATGAAAGACGTTGTGATGGAAAGGGCAAACCCACTCATCAAACAGGCACTTGATAAGGAGAAGACAGTGGTAATCTCAGGCATAAGTGAATCCCAGGAGCCAACATGGCAGGGGAGACTTGAAAAAAATAAAGCTAGGGTTGTAGACCTGATAAGAAAGCTTGGAGTAGTTTGTGGTCCTGAGGATATTGTAAACATACACCAACTAGGTAAATATTCGAGGGAAGGAAAGCCGAGACCAACAAAAGTAACCTTTGAGAGAGGGGAAACATGTAGGGAAATATTGTTGAGAAAAAAAAGTCTAAAAGACCTTCAAGAATTCAAAGAAGTGTTCATTAGACGATACAGAACACAGGAAGAGATGGGAAAGATCAAAAACTTGTTGGAAGAGGCAAGAAGGTTAAATGAGGAAAGAAATGAAGAACAGAAGAAAAATTTTCATTTCAGAGTTCTTCCAGACAAAGGGGAGATAAAGAAGATAATGACAGAAGATCAGGGGATGGGGCCTCATTAAGATTGTTATACACAAATGCTGATGGATTAGCTGGTAAGGCAGTAGAACTAAAAGATAGGATTCATAACAGTAAGGCAGATATAGTAGCAATTACAGAGACTAACTTGAGTGAGGACATAAACAGTGTCACAGTTTTTCCTAAGGGCTTCAGAATACTAAGGGTTGAAAGATCTGAGAGGACTGGTGGAGGGATAGCACTGCTCATAAGTGAAAGGATTCAAGTTGAAAAAATAAACTTGGCTATAGAAAGTGAGTTCAAGGAATTTCTTGTTGCTCGCATAAATACTGGGTCAGAGAGCATTATAATAACTGTTGTATATAACCCACCAAGGATCCAGAATAGGCTTGAAGTCTATGAGGAAAGTCATATAAGTACTACTGAAGTCATAAACTCAGTTGTTGACATGGCACGGGAGAAAAAATGTAGGATTTTGATTATGGGAGATTTTAATCATAAAGAGATTGATTGGATAAATCTTGACCCACACAGTGGTGAGAACTCATTCGGGGCAAGATTCCTAGATTGCGTACAATGGAGTTTCCTACACCAACATGTAATGGAACCAACGAGGGCCAGGGGTGGGGATGAGCCATCACTACTTGATCTAGTATTCACAGATAATGTGTTGGATGTTGAAAAAATTGAGTATGAACCACCAATTGGAAAGAGTGACCACTGTGTGTTGTTGATGGAGTATATCATGGAAGATATTCTTTCTGAGAGTAGAGGCACTGAGGACATGAGGAGGAACTATCCGAAAGGAGATTACATCAAAATGAATGAGCTTTTTGCAGTTATTGACTGGAGAACCTTATTTTACAACAAATCCGTACAAGAAATGTATGACATCTTTTGTGAGAAATATGGGAAGATAGTAGATTGCTGCATACCTGTCACCAAAGTAAGTGTAATTCATTCCAGAGAGAAATGGTTCGATAATGGGTGTAAAAGAGCTAAGGAGTGGAGAGACAAATGCTGGAAAAGGTATATGAGGAGAAAAAACATAAATGAGTGGTAAACCTACAAAAGAGCAAGAAATGACTACCTAAGTAAAAGGAGAGAGGCAGAGAGAGATTATGAGAGGGACATCACCAGGAAGGCTAAAGAAAATCCCAAGCTTTTCCACAGCTTTATCAGAGGAAAACTGAAGGTAAAAGAGCAGGTTTTAAGGCTAAAGAGAGCGGATGGAAGCATCACTGAGACGGATGAAGAGATCTGCAAAGAATTGAACAAGGAGTTTCAGTCAGTATTTACAGTAGAAAATACCCCACCCCCTCAGATTGCAGAGATAGAAGCTCAAGGGCCGGTATTAGAGAACATCAACCTTACAGCCACAAAGGTATGCAAAGCGCTGATGGATTTAGATGTTCATAAAGCTACAGGTCCTGATGACATATCCCCTCATGTGCTTAAAAAATGCACAAACTCAATATCAGTGGCACTAAGTATCATATTTAAAAAGTCACTGGAGTCATAGGAGATTCTAAGATGCTGGAAACAAGCAAATGTCATACCTATCTTCAAAAAGGGAAGGAGGGATACGGCTCTGAACTATAGACCAGTTTCCTTGACCAGCATAGTTTGCAAAGTTATGGAGAAACTACTAAGGAAACATATCTCTCTTCACTTGGAATCCTTCAACTTTTTGTCAGTGAGACAACATGGCTTCAGAGAAGGTAGATCAACAGTAACAAACTTATTAGAATTTTATGATGAGGTAAGCCGAATCTTACAGGAAAGAGAGGGCTGGGCAGATTGCATATTCCTAGACTTCCAGAAAGCGTTTGACACTGTTCCACATGGGAGACTTATTAGGAAGCTGCAAGCAATGGCTAGAATAGGTGGAAATGTTTTGGAATGGATAAAAACTTACTTAGAAGGAAGGGAACAGAGGGTTAGAGTAAGACACTAATTGTCTGAATGGAGAAGAGTTAGTAGTGGAGTTCCTCAGGGTTCAGTTTTAGGGCCACTTTTGTTCCTTGTATATGTAAATGACCTACCAGAGTCTGTAAATTCATTCATGAATATGTTTGCAGATGATGCAAAGATTGTGAAGAAAGTAAAAAAACGAGAACAATGGTAGAGATCTTCAGGAGGATCTAAATAATCTGCATGAGTGGTCAGTAAAGTAGCTAATGAAATTCAATACTTCAAAATGTAACGTAATGAGAGTGGGTGCAAGTGCAAGAAGGCCCAAGCTTGACTACTCGATGGCTGGAGTACAACTTCAAGAGACAGAAAATGAGAGAGATCTAGAAATAAACATACTGGCAGATTTGTCTCCAGAAATAAATATAAATGGCATAGTAAGGGCAGCATATGCATTCTTATCAAATGTAAGGGTAGCCTTCAGGCACATGGACAAGGAAATGTTCAGAAATATTTATGTAACCTATATGAGGCCAAAACTCGAATATGCAGCCCCCTTTTGGAATCCACACTTGAAAAAGCACATAGGTAAGCTTGAAAAAGTTCAAAGGCATGCCACGAAACTGGTGCCAGAAATACGCAATCTCAGGTATGATGAGAGGCTGAGGGAAATAGACTTACCATCACTCGAAGCTAGAAGATTGAGGGTGGATATGGTCACAGTCTTTAAATTTCTTCATGGTTATGATAGAGTGGATAGGGATCAATATTTTGATATGGCTGACTCTAGAACTAGAGGTCATTGTTTGAAGCTTCGTAAGAAAACTTCTTTGCAGGATGTAAGGAAATACTTTTTCAGTGTAAGAGTAGTTGATAATTGGAATTGGCTAAGCGATAAGGTAGTTAAAGCTATCTCAATCCATAGTTTTAAGGACAGGTATGATAAGTATCACTAAGTATAAAATGGAACCGATCAGGAGACGGGAAGATACGAGCTTTGGGCTCTTTCCCGTAAACACAATTAGGTAATTACAATTAGGTAATTACACATAAACTCAGTACCATATAATGGAAGATAAATTTGGAAGGAAAAGAAAGAGAAAGACTGAAAGCCCTTCCCCTTCTCTACCCTTCAAATTATGTACATGAGAGAGAATTACGTCAACTTATTCCATTATCACTATTATCACAACTATTGCTACCACCATCATGATTATTATTATCATCATTATTATTATTATTATTATTA
Organism: Halocaridina rubra; assembly: GCA_037179515.1. Classification (NCBI taxonomy): domain Eukaryota; kingdom Metazoa; phylum Arthropoda; class Malacostraca; order Decapoda; family Atyidae; genus Halocaridina; species Halocaridina rubra. The sequence continues at coordinate 58,779 of JAXCGZ010021073.1, read as the reverse complement.
TTATTATTATTATTATTATTATTATTATTATTATTATTATTATTATTATTACTCTTATTATTATTATTATTATTATTATTATTATTATTATTATTATTATTATTATTATTATTATTATTATTATTATTATTATTACTATTATTATTATTATTATTATTATCATTATTATTACCACCACCATCACCATTACTACTGCTTTTGTATATAGATAGAGTTATGAATCAAAAGTAGTAATTAGTGATACATATTGACATACACATACATGCATATATATATATATATATATATATATATATATATATATATATATATATATATATATATATATATATATATATATATATATATATATATATATATATATATATATATATATATATATATATATATATATATATATATATATATATATATATATATATATATATATATATACACATATATACATATATATATATATATATATATATATATATATATATATATATATATATATATATATATATATATATATATATATATATATATATGATAGATAGATAGATAGATAGATAGATAGATAGATAGATAGATAGATAGATAGATAGAAAGATACATACATACATACATACATATACATACATATACACACATGCACACATGTACACACATACATACATATGAGCTCCTGAGGGAGGGGGCTAGAATACTTCCTTCATGTTCCCCTGCGTGTCGTAAGAGTATACTAATTGGGGCGGAGCGAAGGAAATGAGAGACCCCTTCTCTGTACTTTCTCTTCCCAGAAAGTCAAAGCATTATTCCTTTACTCAGCCACTCACCTTATAAGGGGAAAAGTGGCTTATGTATATAAAAAGGCATATGAGAGAGAGAGAGAGAGAGAGAGAGAGAGAGAGAGAGAGAGAGAGAGAGAGAGAGAGAGAGAGAGAGAGAGAGAGAGAGTATTCCCTCCACCTTTACCCCATTTTTTTTTATCTCAAAAGTTAGAGAAACATCGGATAAGATACAAGAAAGTAGACAAAGATGGTATGGTCATGTCGTTAGGAGGGATGAACAGTATGTTGGGAGGAGGGTGATGGAAATGGATATGCAGGGTAGGAGAAGGAGAGGGAGACCAAAGCGTAGGTGGATGGATTGCATCAATGATGACCTGAGGTCTAAAGATTTGTTGGGTGATGAGGTATGGGACAGAAACAATTGGAGAAAACTGGCCAGAAACATCGACCCCACATAAAAGTGGGAAAAGATGTGGACGAAGAAGAGGGTAAAAGAATTACATTTTCAATGTTGGGTATACACTAAGTACAGGATATAAGTTCTCTGGGTTGCAAAAGTGCACACAAAGTTCAAAGTAGCTCAGACCCAGAGGTCTGAAGTCCTTAAGCTTTGTGCACTCTGTAATGTAGTGTACTAAATTGTTGCCCCCTTCACACTCACATAAATGACATTTTGAGTGTTCTGGGTGCTTTCTACCAGTTTTCTCGCAATTCACTTCCCATATATTTCTATAACCAAGTCTTATGCGGGCAGCAACTCTATCACAGTCACCCGTAAGCATTTTACCCATGCTGTATTTGTGTCTCAGCCTTCTGAAGTTTTCGTAATGTTGGATCGAATAGCTGCTTACATGTTGTGTGAGTGTAGAAAGTTCTTGCTCTTCCATAATCTCATTATACAACATTGTTTTGAGCTGAGTCTGTGTGGTTATAGATTCAGACACTGAACTCTCAGTTGCCATTTTTGCCAGCCTGTCAGCCTTTTCATTACCTACTATCCCAACATGAGAGGGTACCCATGAAAACTTAACTTGGAATTTAAGTATTGCGCAGTTAATAAGAGCCTCTGTAATTTCATCCATGTGAGTTTTGTAGGAGCTTTTTAATGATCTCAGTGACAGGAGCGCACTCTGTGAGTCACAGAATATAATAGCATTTTTCCTAGCACTGAGAACATGTTCAATAGCAAGTTTTAGTCCAACAATTTCACATTCGGTGATTGATGACCATTTTGGCATACTCAGTGCTTTGTCAAATATTTGCTGCCCTTCAAAATTTTCATAAACTATAATGCTGCACCCAGACCCTCCTGTACTGCTTGTGTGAGACCCATCAGTGTAAATGCAGAGTGTTTCATTGTTATTTGGGAAACTAGTTTCAATAAAGACTTCAATTTCATCTAACCATTGATGTTTTTAATAATTGGATCGATATTTGGACCAGATGATAATATTGGAGAGAGAATTTCTGGCCCAATCCTCTTGCAAGGATTTATTAATCGTGCAGGACCACTCTCAGTAAATAGTGTTACATTATGTTTTTTTTTGTCTCATTGGTTATAAGCTTAAATATCTTGGGGTGAATTTGTCTTTCATACTGTATGTTACCTTTTATTAGTGATTTAATGATTGTTGGCCCTGACTGCAGCCCTTGCAAATGACCAGCATTACATGGATGAGGCTGAGTTGATTTCGCTAATTTAACTCCAAATATCACAGCTGACTGTTTGATATGTTCTGTCAAAGGTGGGAAGTTCAATTCATGTTGCATATTAATAATTCAACATGAATTAAGCCTCCCACCTTTGATAGAACATATCAAACAGCCAGCTGTGATATTTGGAGTTAAAATAGCGAAATCAGTTCAGCCTCATCCATGTAATGCTGGTCATTTGTAAGGGCTGCAGTCAGCGCCAACAATCATTAAATCACTAATAAAAGGTAACATACAGTATGAAAGACAAATTCACCCCAAGATATTTAAGCTTATAACCAATGAGAATTAATATTCAAAGCATTCACTTAATTAGGAAGTTTTTCACCACAATGAGCTTTTCAAAATTCAATATTCTGTCCAATTTGGCAGAAGAAGTCAAAGTTTGCAAGTATTGATTTTCCGCTGCTAAATTAGGAAAATATACTTCTGATTCAATAGCCATAAACAATTGATTGCGAACCCTAGCATCAAACTGATTGCCAAAATTACAGTCTTTGGTAAGTGCTCTGAGATCAGCATAAATATTACGCAGATTTTCTCCAGGTTTCTTTTTTCTTTGCTGAAATGGAATCAAGCTTCTGTGATATGAAGGCTTGACAACAAAATGACCTTCCAAAATCTCTACTAAATCAGAAACACTCTTAAGATGAGGCATATCTGGGGCACACAGACTAGCTAAAGTGCTATAAACTTCACTTCCTAGAGAAATAGGCAAGCTATTTTTCTTTTTAGCACTTTCAGTTATGCTGCTGTGGGCAAAATGTACCTCAAGCATGGACATCCACACATTAAAGTTCATTAGTTTGGGATTATAAGGCTCAATTTTTGCATTGGTGTTAGCTATGATTAGCCTATCCTAGGTAACAGGTGAAATAGTTTTCAAACACAACAAATGCCAATCTTCATTTCCTCAATCCACGTAGGCCTACTCGGCTACCAGGAGCAATAAGCAGCGTAGGATAGCCTATCAAAAACTTGCCAGTTCCAAACCTACTTAGCCTAGCCAAGCATAGGCTTAAGAAATCCCACTTATCTCTTGAAAATCGGAGGTCATAATGGGTCAAAAACAGTTTCAAAGTGTTGAGATTCAATCCAGACAGCTCATCGCCAAAAAATATTGGGTCCTAAGTCTTGTAATTTTAAGCTATGGGTAAAATGAAATATATAATAAAACTTGAGCTTTATTCATGAAGCTGGAATAAGCAAAAAAGTCACTCATCCGGGCATCAACAATAAACAATTAAAGTATAAGTTCTTGAATATCACAATAAGAGAATTAAACTCTATTTAATAGGATTAGAAGCTATAAACCTTTATAATGTATACTTATATTGTTTATTTAGTAGATCATACAGAATTAATAGAAACCAACAAAAACCAATTGATATTATAAATAAATGTAAACAAATAGGAAATAAATACTACTAAGAAAGCAATCAGAATAAATAATCAGAAACAATAATAAATAATTATACCTCAACTCTCACAATTATTATTATTATTGTTATTATTATTATTATTATTATTATTATTATTATTATTATTATTATTATTATTATTATTATTATTACATTACTATTATTATTATTATTATTATTATTATTATTATTATTATTATTATTATTATTATTATTATTATTAGTAGTAGTAGTAGTAGTAGTAGTAGTAGTAGTAGTAGTAGTATTTAACTTTCGTATTCATATTTTCATTTCAAATAAACATACATAGTAACACGTAGTTAATGTCTTGTGAGTCAGCAAGAGATTATATGCATTGAATGAATTATAATACTGTATGCTTCAAAAATGAGATTCAAGAAACAAATATGCTACAGTATTAATAGTATACTCATAAGAATAACCCGAAAAGGAAAGTGTTGCAGCTTTTTACAAGCCAGAGAAAAGGCACTGTCTCCTCTTCAAGGTTCATGTTTTTGCAACCAGGAAACTAGTGCTTCTAAAGTCATAATATCACATTTCCAAATATCCACATTACGTTCAGTTATAAACACTCGTCTTACTGCTCCAGCAACGTATTCACACTTTAAGAACGGTAAATTCAGTTAGTAAGGCTATGAGATGTTCAAGAAAATATTGCTGACATATATCAGCAACGATGTGGTTACTTTTTTATATGTAGGAACTCTTGTTATTCGTTTAAGAACATTGTTGAAGACTACTTCAAATGTTTTAAACAATGACCTCCTGAAAGTGTCTATAAATATAAAAACACAAATCATACAATGGCATACAATACAACTTGAATAGGATAAAAGGATCTCAATGTTACAATGGGAAAGGTTTCTTTAAACAGAAAAGGCAGTGAGTAAAAGTTGTACAACCGTATTCTACATCCTTTTAATCATGTAAAGTACTCTCGGCAACATATCCTTATAATTTTATTATGGTCAACTACTTCTAAAAAGTCAACCCCAAGTTTGACACATGGAGACCAATTTTGTTGAGAAGTCCTGTTGAAAAAACATACATTTAGGTTTTTCATTGATAATTCTAAGTCTATGCTTACTGAATAATCTGCTAAAAAAATCATAAAAAAAAAAATATTGTGATATGAAACCTCCAATTGTTATTCTGAATTAGTAATCACAACAATATCATCATTATCATCGTTGTAGTTTCTATTGTTACATTCTTTTTCTTCTTCTCTTCTTCTTCTTCTTCTTCTATTATTATTATTATTATTATTATTATCATTATTATTATATTGCCTGACTTCTTACACACCAACAAAATATTTATGAGAGCAAAATAGTGTAATTCTCTCTATGATAATAATAACAATAACAATAATAATAATAATAATAATAATAATAATAATAATAATAATAATAATAATAATAATAATAATGATGATGATGATGATGATGATGATAAAGTTCAGATCCTCAAGCGCACATCTGATAGTGTTTACTTGCAATACAACCGCTAAGCTAACAGGGACGCTACATACTATTATCTCTGGCGAAGAAAACATTTGCGAGTTATCCTTGAGAGTTGAATTCTGAACTCCTTGAATGGGAGCAGGTTATATATCCGATGAGGCGGCAATTCATTTAGATAACTCAATTATTATCAAAATAATCTTTTATTATTATTATTATTATTATTATTATTATTATTATTATTATTATTATTATTATTATTATTATTATTCTCCCCCTGAGGGAGAGGGGGTTAGAATACTTCCTCCGTGTTCCGCTGCTTGTCGTAAGAGTCGACTAAATGGGGCGGAGTTAGGGGAATGAGATTCCCCTCCTTTGTATTTTCTCTTCCCAAAGAGTCAGAGTATTTGGCCTTGACTCAGCCACTCCCGTTATAAGTGGAAAATGGCTCATGTGAATAGATAGATTATTATTATTATTATTATCATTATCATTATTATTATTATTATTATTATTATTATTATTATTATTATTAATCCCTCCTTAAGAGTTATCTCTAAATTTAACATATAATTCATAGTATGGGCTCCTGATGTCATTTTTGTGTGTTTAATATGGGATCGAAGCGAGAGGCAAGTGAGCATTTAAAAAACAGCAGGTGCCTATTCTGGGAATGATCAAGTTTTACTGTGTTTATGCAGATTAATAGGTAAACTTTTTCACACCCGGCAAATGTACGTGCTGAAATAAGTGACTCGTTGATTGTGTAAGTCAATAAAGGATGAAGTGTATCATTTGTATTTACTCTTCGTCCTTTTCAGCTTTGTAATGTCTTATTGACCGGAGTCACCTTGAAAATCTCCCTCTTATAGCCTGGCCAGGATGCATTTAAGAAAATAATGAGTATGAGGGCGCGTTAGTGTATGACGTACATCCTGTTTACCTTCTTGTTTCACTTGGGGTGTAAAGCTGTTTGTGTGTAATGTTTGGAAACGTACGTAGCATATATACCCAGGTGAATTGGAAGAGGCATAGGAGAAAAACTTGTCCCCCAAAGTAATGCATATAACTGTCAGATAAGAGAAAAAAGAACGTATAAGATTTTTGCTTGTTTTTGTAGGACATCTTGCCGGCGCTAGTTCTCAAGGAAAGTGGCGATGTATGTAGCAAATACAGTCTACACGACTGGTAATACAGAGGAAGACAACGTATTTTCCCGAGAGTTATGCTTGTATCTGTTAGAGAAGCGGCAATTATACAAGATTTCATCTTGTATGCGTGGAACTGTAGGAGTATCGTTAACGGCATATGGGCTGGGGACGGCTACCTCCTTAGGATTTGCGATATGGGTCACAGTGGTGCCACTTTGCTCTCACTCATGATCCACGTACAGGTCACATTTTATCCACAAAATATCCACACAAAAATTTCAATATTCCACAAATTAATCCACATTTTATTTTACTACATGATACTGAAATCTAAAGTTATTTGACTTGATTCGCATAAAGAAACTTAATTCAAGTGAAATCAAAATTCATTTTATGTAATATTGAATTTATTAACTTAATCATAGTAGTCTCCGTGGCAAAATGGTAGCGTCTGCGACTCTGAGGCGGCAGGTCGAGGGTTCACGCCCCGTCACGGACTGAGCTTAGTAAGGGCATACATTCAGGGTAACGATTACTTCTGCCAAAACAAGTCCTCCGTAAGAAGGCAACCGTCCTAGCCCTTAGTAGAAAAGGGAGTTCGTGACGTAAAACCGAATCATCATCATAGTCACTTTATGAAATGTAAGCATTTTATTTAAAAAAAAAATCTTAGAAAAATAACTGAAATGAAAATAATCATTTCTATGAAATTAAAGCTTTCTGCAATTTTTTTTTTTTTTTGCTTAAGTGTAAATATTTGGTATGGAAAGATAACTGAAATTAAAATCATCCTTTTATTTTGTTTTGTTTCAGATATGTTACTTAATATTGTGCATCCAGTTCTAGGGATACAATTTCTTCTTGGTCATCACCTTCTGCATTTCCCTTTGCATTGTAATTTCTGAACATATCCAAAGATGGCTCAAGATTGACACAGGACTTTCCTTGAAGAGATAATCCATATCTTATCTGAAGAATTGCTTCTATATATATTACACTGAACCGATATCTAAGCTTGCTGTGCACGACATTCATCGGCGAAAACATGCGCTCAACAGAGGCATTAGAGAAAGGTAATGTAAATAAAGAGAATGTTAAACATGAAATATTGGGGTACAGTATTTTGGTTCCCCTGCAGAATTCTTTTTCTCTCTCACTCCAGACCAGAAACAAACACTGTTTTTCAAACATGACTTGAGCCACTGATCCAAGTTCACAACATTCCATTCATTTTCCAAGCTATCCATATCTGTGAAGGTTGATTGATATCTATAGGCAATTTGCACAGTAGAGTCTTTGTGCTGAGAAGTAGCAATTGCAGGGTGGAATTTCTTAAGCAGTAACAAAGTTTCAACATAGTCAGGCAATCGCATCTGTACTTGATTTAGAAGTTCTAACACATATTTTTGACAACGATCTTTCACATACATTATTTGTTTGTCATTTAAAGGACAGGCATTAGCATAGGTATTGAATTCGTATCCAAAGTTGATGACATTCAGTGGCAGGAGATAGCTCGTATTTTCAAGCTTAGGAAGATTTTCTTTTGGACATGTTGACAGAAATTCTGGTTCAACTACAATATGCATAATATTTCGGTACATGTCGAGAAGATCCTCTGTAAGCTTCGTGATGTCTACATTCTGTCCTTGAAAAAGTTTGTTTACTCCTACAACTTCCTTGAGAGTCTTACGAGAGTTTATTCTGAGGATCATTATATGCTTGGCTAAGTTGATGTGTTGTATGGCAGCGTTCATTTGTAGCAGATATATTGAAATGGAGCTTAAGTGCATCCCATTGATCCAGAATTACAGTTACTGCCTCTAAACGAGACAACAAGTGTGTGCTAGCTAACCCTGGAACTCTTTTTGGTACAGAGTTTTCTAAGACTTGATACAACTCACTGTAAGTACGCTTTCTTTTTGGGCTGTTAGCAAACCATGTGTGTGTCTCTTTTATTATATGGTCAAGAATTGTGGGAAGCCCATCACATGCTTTACTTGCTGCTAAATGAGGCGCATGACATACACACTTGATTAATGTGATCTCTGGATTATCCTGTCTCAATAATGTTATAAGAGAGTGAGTGCGTCCAACCATAGAATTAGCTCCATCTGTACCAAATCCAATTAGTTTATGAATATCCAAGGTGTCCTCCTCCAAACAATCTTTTACAGTCCTATATATAGTTTCTGCAGTAGCATTTTTAAGGGGAACAAGTCTGTAGAAGGTGTCAACTATTGCTCCCTTTTTTGGACTAAAAAATCGAATGCTTAAAGCTAAACATGAAATTTTAGCTTCATTTGTACTCTTATCAATAATCAAACTAAAAGGCTGGTCTCTAATTTCTTCCATCAGTTGGTTGGTGGAACTTGGTGCAAGTACATATTTCTGTAATTGGGAACATTTAGTGCAGTGTTACTTTATTTTTTTTTCAAAACATTTGACTTTTTATCTAGCAAAGGAATCAGTTCACCCAAATGATCTATTGATAAGTTAGATGAATATTCTGTCACATAAACTGCTAGTTTCAACTCTGCTGCTTTTGAAGGGTCATTCACCACTGGCTGGAGACTATCCTTTATGGATACTTGCACTTTACTTCCTGATGATTTTATAGTGTCCATATGTTTCTTCCCTGAAGCATGAGTCACAAGTGACTTCATGTGGGCTTGTACAACTATCCCACAGGCCTTGCATCTGGCCTTTGTAGCATCCCCAGGATATGGTTGTAGCCATCCTGTAATTACAGTTGAATATAGAATGTACTATTCGTTCAAAGTTTTCAACCATATTCATAAATTTAATCACAAATAAATAACTAAGCAAATGTATATGATGGCATACATATTTAACCAACAAATGGATTTCATTTTATAAATTAGGGACTCATTTTACATTTTAGAAACTGAGACCTATTGCTCATTCAAAATGAGTTTCTCTACCTAGCCCTCCCCAATAATGGTATGTTTCTTGGTTAAATAATTATAACTGCATATTAAAAAAAACAAGTTTGCAAGTAATCATAAAACTGTATAATATACAAATCAAAATAGTTCTATAAACAAGGTAAGCTTATATATATATATATATATATATATATATATATATATATATATATATATATATATATATATATATATATATATATATATATATATATATATATATATATATATATATATATATATATATATATATATATATATATATATATATATATATATATATATATATATATATATATATATATATATATATATATTAAAAAAAAATTCTAAATACCTTTGAATCTGAAATCATTCTCCCAAGCAGAACGATATCTTTAGTTATATTTCTTGTCACTCATGACTGAGCCACTTTCTTAAGGTCCAATTAAGAAAAGTAGGGCAGAGTTTTGACTGACCGGCGATTGAACTGACTGGTCAGTGGTTACTGGGGCCTAGTCGTGCACAATCGCACAAGCAACATCGGTCGTAGAAAGGAATGATACGAGCCATTATTGCAATACGCGTATGATACGTTAGTAACGTTTGAATATGTGGTAATAGGTTTCAAGTACCAATGTCAGGAAAACCAGCAGAATGTAAACATGAGTGCTACATGTTTTGATATTGAAGAAAGGTTTTCTATATAATTTATTTTTTTTTCCTTTCTGCATGGATGTAACTTCTTTTTCCACAAAAAAAAAAAACAATATTAAGTTTCCACAAAAATATCCATGTACAGCTAAATATCCACAAATTCTATGTTTAGATTTTGAATCCACAAAGCGATCCACAAAGGCTGGTTTTATCCACAAATTAGTGGATATTATCCACAAAGTGGCAACACTGATGGGTCACCCGGGGTTAGTGGGATGGCCGTTCTGGAATTTGGATGGTGGGACCTTCAGTACCAGACCAGTTAGTATACGCCAAGACGTGTAGGAGGGAACCTGTGATAAGTCCTCTCTTTTGAAACTTACACGCTCAAATTTATACGCGTTAAGTTTTTTCTTTTCTTTTTAAACAAAGGACCTTCATAATATAAAACATGAAATAACGGACGTTCTTGAAACGTACATGCAGAATACTGTGCACAATATTTATATGGAAATGTTTTGAAAGGGAAACAAAATGACTGACGAAACAGGTTAGTTCACAATTTAGTTGTCTTTTTTTTTTTTTTTGGTAAGGTAATGGATTAGTAGACTAGGAATGTATGTATTGGTGTGCAGTAACTCAATCCAGCGTCGTAATATGTACGTTTTATTTTTATTGGAATTGTTTTATTAGGAAGTTGAAACACTTAAGATAAACCACCAGTGTCCTCAAGGCACTACCAACTATAGTTGTAAAAATATTATCACAGCTACTACTATCAATTCCCATTCGAATGTGGGTAGATACGGGTTGGAATGGGAAATTAAGGCTGGATTTCCTTACTAAAGCCCCGTGTTTGGGCGTGAACTCCGGTTTGTTCACCTCCCGAATCAAACGGTCTTATAATGCACTGCCGCTGACCCCCTCCCTGTCCCTTATTGCTACCTCCAAATAAGGTTCAGAAAATAGCCATAGAACTATATATGAGTGAACATTTTTAATTTGCTTCAGTGTTCATTTCCCCATAAATTATTAATCCAGAACTTTTATCGAGTTTGGGTAATTTAACAGTTTAATATCGCACACTATTCCTAGCCAACATAGATGATTAGGTTAGGTTAAGAATGGTTAGGTTAGGTTATGAAAGGAATACTAACGTGACAATTCTTAACCTAACCATTCATAACCTAACCTAACCATTCTTAACCTAACCATCTATGTTGACTAGGAATAGAGTTTGTATTATTATTATTATTATTATTATTATTATTATTATTATTATTATTATTATTATTATTATTATTATTATTATATGTTTACTATCACCCCCACGAAAACAATGAACTCTAAAAAAAAATTCTAAAACTTAAATCCAGCCATTTCAGTTACCAGCTTGTTTCAAGACTGGAGGGATGAACTAACCTAACTTTTCCAAACCTAACCAATTATTAGAAAAAACTTTCATATGTAAATTTTTAGAAGAGGGGATTATAATTGTCGAAAAAAAAAAACATTTTTGGTGCGTCCTAACCTAACCTCACCTAGGGGAACGCGTCATCCCTAGTCGGGGACCCTATTAATATAAAAAAAGCCATATTTCATTAATCCCCTTAACAAGAATAATACCCATACATTATTTTTTTTTACTTGGTGTGAAAGTAAACATTTACTTTATTGATAAGGTACATTCCCAAACATCTTTAATAAAAAAAAAAAACTACTTATAGAAATAAAATGCCTTGCTTATCATCGAGACCGTGCTTTTCGCATTAACTCACTGTTCTATTTTAGACAGCGCATTATCGTTGATTAAAATGGTGATTATATGGAATGCAGAGGTGCTTTGTTACTTTAAAGGGAAGTGTTTGTTTGCCCTTCCTCAAGGTCATGAGGGTGTCACGTTAAGACGTCATAACTCTCCCCCCCCCCTCCGCCCCTCATAGCTCCTTGGCATCACCTTCTAATTTTAGCCAACGTGTTTTTCCAGAGCAGATCCGTGTTAATGATATTAAAAACTTTGGTATAATTATCAACAAGTGTATATATATATATATATATATATATATATATATATATATATATATATATATATATATATATATATATATATAAATATATATTATATAAATATATATTATATATATATATATATATATATATATATATATATATATATATATATATATATATATATATATATATATATATAATATATATATATATATATATATATATATATATATATATATATATATATATATATATATATATATATATATATATATATATATATATATATATATATATATATATATATATATATATATATATATATATATATATATATATATATATATATTATATAAATATATATTATATATATTATATATATATATATATATATATATATATATATATATATATATATATATATATATATATATATATATATATATATATATATATATATATATTATATATATATATATATATATATATATATATATATATATATATATATATATATATATATATATATATATATATATATATATATATATATATATATATATATATATATATATATATATATATATATATATATATATATATATATATATATATATATATATATATATATATATATATATATATATATATATATATATATATATATATATATATATATATATATATATATATATATATATATATATATATATATATATATATATATATATATATATATATATATATATATATATATATATATAAGCACATTACATATGTGAAAACATGAATCATTTTTTACCCCGACCGGGACTCGAACCTAGGACTTATGATTACTAAGTCAAGGCGCTACCACTACACCACAGAAGGTTAAAAGGAACCCAACCTTATAGCTTATATCTGCTATACTTAGGAATGAACGCATTCTAACTGAATGCCACTATGTTCATATTACAGATTCCCCAACCTCACTCGTGGCTTCATTTTAGCATTTAATTCAATTCCCAATCTCATTCGGGCCATGAAATTATCAAATAAGCACATTACATATGTGAAAACATGAATCATTTTTTACCCCGACCGGGACTCGAACCTAGGACTTATGATTACTAAGTCAAGGCGCTACCACTACACCACAGAAGGTTAAAAGGAACCCAACCTTATAGCTTATATCTGCTATACTTAGGAATGAACGCATTCTAACTGAATGCCACTATGTTCATATTACAGATTCCCCAACCTCACTCGTGGCTTCATTTTAGCATTTAATTCAATTCCCAATCTCATTCGGGCCATGAAATTATCAAATAAGCACATTACATATGTGAAAACATGAATCATTTTTTACCCCGACCGGGACTCGAACCTAGGACTTATGATTACTAAGTCAAGGCGCTACCACTACACCACAGAAGGTTAAAAGGAACCCAACCTTATAGCTTATATCTGCTATACTTAGGAATGAACGCATTCTAACTGAATGCCACTATGTTCATATTACAGATTCCCCAACCTCACTCGTGGCTTCATTTTAGCATTTAATTCAATTCCCAATCTCATTCGGGCCATGAAATTATCAAATAAGCACATTACATATGTGAAAACATGAATCATTTTTTACCCCGACCGGGACTCGAACCTAG